>KN884602.1:30534-45288 GCA_000934455.1 Apostichopus parvimensis
GTGAGGTGGGGCCTTTAATAGGGGTGGAGTGGAGGATGGTATTAACAGTGGGAAAGGATGGTTGGGGAGGGGTGAGGTGGGACCTTTAATAGGGGTGGAGTGGAGGATAGTATTAACAGTGGGAAAGGATGGTTGGGAAGGGGTGAGGTGAGGTGAGGCCTTTAATAGGGGTGGAGTGGATAATGGTGGAGTTTGGTGAGAATGAGAGTTAAGGAATCACATTTTGGCATTACAAAATAAAATTTTGCTTTCAAATTATCAACATTTAAATGCAAAATGGTAGGATCTTATAGTCAAATTCGATCTTTGAGTCGAAGTGTTTTTTTTTCCAGTATCAGAAGTGAAGATATGTGCAAAACTTCTTCACCTTTTTGTAAATCCTATCCATTTATACACTAAACAAGGCTGTGAAGGTATGAATTATTAGATGTTACTTTGATTCTCTTGAAGTAAATGTGAAAGTAAAATTGAATATTGGTACCATTCATTCTTGAAGTTTGTTGAATATTTGTGTTGATTTTTTTTTTTTTTTTTTTTAATTGAATTTTTTTGGTAGATTTTACCCAAGATTTGGCCTCAAAGGGTCTCAGCATCGTCTATGATCAGAGTGACGAGGAAGGACAGAAAGAACTGGTCTCTGTTTTAGTCGACAGAATCGTGTCGGGAAAGAGGTAAAGTACATAAAGCTTGGTCTCTTGTTGAAAGATGCAGAAATTAGTATTTACGTCAGTTTAGTCACTAAGTTTACTTCACTTGATAATTGATAAATAAACTTTATGTAATTGTTTCAATCCTTTCAAGTCACAGGAAGGAAAGTTGTTTTCATTTATCATATGTTCTATCATATCTAGAAGGTGTCTGGTGGACAATTGTCACAATTCACTAGGAGCTGTATCGATTTAACTGTTAGTGTCATTTTGTAGTATGTAGATAGAGATACATGACCCTTACAAATAGTGGATGGTGTGTGGTAGAGGGGGTGGGGAGAAGCTTTAAGGTGATGGAGGCATTTTGGCAAGAGATATGTTGGGCTTGTCTAAATTCAGTAATGAAATCATCTCTGAAAGTTAAGCACTTGGGTACAGTAAGTCTAAGTGTAAGTGATGTTACAAGTAACAAATTATTTATTATTCTTTTAATCTTTGGTTTTATGCAGGAAGAAGCACACCCTGACAGCTGAATCACAAATCTTTGAAGATGGAGCTCTCGGCCAAGAACCTGGAGGGTATGTCATGTTCATCGATGAATGTCTTGGAAGAAACAAAATTGAAGGAGGGAGAAGGGGTGCATGAGGAAGAGCAGGAAGGAGGGTCAGGGAGGAGGATGGGGTGGAAAGAGGGGGAGGATTGGTTACAGGAGTGTAGAATTTCAGTTTTGGATTGGAAGAACTGCTATGAATATTGACAGATTCTGGTTTTTCGTAGCTTGTGAATACAGAAATCTGAAGGTTTGGGTTTTTTGAATGATATGCGGGTCTTAGTCCTGTGGGAAGTGGGTAGAAGAACTGCTGGACATCCAGAAAACTTTGTCTGTCGCTTTGACTGTTTTAAAAGTTTGAATCTGATTAATTACGACGGATGATTAACGAGCACATATGCTCCCTTAGCAAGGTGGTAGATGAATTTGTGGGTCTTCAAACTAAGGTGTGAATCATTTTGATTTTAGCCACCATTTCTTCAGCCTTATAATTTCCTCAGATAATAATGTTGAAACTTATAGGTATGATCTCAGATAGTAAGAATAGTAGAAACTAGAAAAAAATGGGTGATTTGGACATGGGTGGTTTATTGACAGAAGTGAGACCAATCTGTACACATTTCCCATTATAGATTTTGTGCAATGATGGATGTACTCTTCGTTTATTCATTCACTCAGTACTTACATTTTAAATTGGTGTTTACAAAGAGAGAGAGCACATGTGCCATTTGATGGAAAACAAAAATTAAACTTAAACATTTCAGATATTCAAATATTCAACTATTATGTTTCGTTTTTGCTTTACAGAGGAAACTTGACGACATACAGAGAGCTCTGCTCATTGGCCAGTGACTTGAACCAACCAGATTTAGTTTACAAGTTCATGCATTTAGCCAATCACAATGCCTTGTGGAACTCTAGAAAGGTAAGCATCCTGTGTTTCAATCAACTAGCTTGCTGGGTTTTTTTTAGACGTCCCTCTACATATGACTGAATTTGGCATTTGTAGTAAATAGTCCTATGTGACTGGAGCTGGAAAAGAAAAGTTCTAAGTTGACAGCAATTTGAAGTTTTGTTTGTCTTTTAATGATATCTATATATAATTCTCTTTATAAATGTGAGCAGTGTAAACATATATGTATATGTATGATCACTGGAGCTGTGAGGTCTTGCTTTGTGATCAAATTGCATAACAAAGACAACAGTGTCTTGTAATATCTTACATAAATTGAGGAAGATTGGTGCCTGAATTTCATTCATGTTTGTGCTTATAGAATTATGAAAAATTAATCACAGAAGAGTATGAGACTGTCCAGTGTGGTTTTGTAGCCAACAGCCACTTCAAACATTGGAGTTGTGAGAATATATGCCTGGGAAGTAGCATTTGTTGGACAATGCTGACATTTAATATCTGTAATAGAGTGAGGGAGAAATGAACATAGAATTTGGGTGGAGTGCTTTCCCAACAAGATATTTTATCACATAAAATGCAAGGATTCAATTTTTTCTTTCTTCTTTTTTAGGGTGCTGCATTTGGTTTTGGTTCCATAGCTGTCCTCACCAAGGAACACCTCGCCCCTCACCTACCCCAGCTGGTACCCCGGCTCTACCGGTACCAGTACGACCCCAGTGGACCTGTACGTCAGTCCATGACTAGCATCTGGAGTGTACTTGTCAAGGACAATAAAAATGTGGTAAGAAAAAAACTGTTCATTATAAGACTTTTTAATAAAATTTCCCAAAGTGATGGAAGAAGTGTGAATGGGTATCTCTTGGTAAACTGGTGTGAAGTTTATAGTTTATTATTGAATTAAATCATTAACTTTAAAAAATGTCCAAACTGAATTTTTGATTAATCTTGTGGTGTAGATTCACATTTGTAAACTACAGGATCTTTGTTAACTTGTAGCTTTCTTAGCCTTTTTAAAAAGTGTAACTACAGGTTTGATAACGGACCCAGAAATGGTATGAAAGTGGATCAGTTTGATGACTGGTTATGCTTCTAGACCTTATTTGGTTTCTCAAGATCTACTCTCGATGTTAACCGGTACAAAGTACAGAGTGCTCCTTTAAAGTATAGCTGACGATGAAAGTACAGAGTGCTCCTTTAAAGTATAGCTGACAATGGGTTAACTGTCTCATTTCTGGTTTATAATTTTGTTTCCATGGTTTAACAAATGCAGAATTTGTAACCATGAGGAAATCCAACACCTGGTCCTGGCAAAGTTGTTTAAACCTGCTGTTAATTCCTCAGGAAATGTAGGGTTTTGCAATGAAATTGTTGTAGTACTTTCCCCAGTACTAGCTGATTGAATGATATCTGTGTTTAACATATTTTCCAAACTTTCTTGGTAGACAGCTCATTTGGTATTCATTCCTTGACAATAGCAAATGATAGTGCAATGCATCATGTTGTATTCATGTGATTAATATTTAACATATTGTCAATGTTAATATATTAGGTTTAGGTATAATTCCTTCTTATAAGTGTAGGGCCACCTAATATGGAAACTACAACCAATGCTATTAGATGCTGATGTTTATTGGTCTGTTTACTCATCAAAATTAACATTTTTTTCTTTTGAGGTAAAGTCACTAAGGTAGCATTTTCAAAAGCAAAAGCAAAGTTTAGCAGTACAGAAACAGAAGTTATGTGACATATTTTTACGATTTGACATCGATAAATCAAACGATAAATCAAAATTTTGTAGCACTTAGTTTAAGGACTAATATGTGCTGGTAACACAACCCACGAGATACATAAGATCAAGGGAAGCGGGTTCAATTCTGCGATGAGTCGCCTGCCTTTGAGAAGATATATATGACACAAGTATATTAAAATAAGGACAAACAAATGTTCTGTCCTAATCCGCAGGGTAAATACTATTTATTTGGTTTGTTTTTTATTGTTGTCAGGTTGATACATACCTTAAGGAGATTTTGGATGACCTCCTCGCCAACATGACCAGTAGTCTCTGGAGGAGTAGGGAGTCCAGCTGTCGAGCCTTGGCCGACGTCATCGTAGGCAGGAACATGGATGACGTGGTGGAGTACCTTCCCAGACTATGGGAGGACACCTTTAAAGTCATGGACGACATCAAGGTAGGTACTTCAGAATCTGTTTGAGACTCGTATCTCAGTAGTACAGATCTGTTTTCATGCAGGGAGATATACTTACAGAATGTCAGGCCATGAATGGAATATCAGATGTAAGGCATGAAGAAGAAGAAGAATTTATTCTTATATAGCGCCTAACATCAAAATATGATCTCAAAGCACTTCACAATCAAATATAAAATTGATACAGTGATAAAATTTAAAAAAAAAAAAGAAGTTAAACAGCAATAAAATAGTCAACATGGAACAAGTAACACAGAATGAAAAGGAGCAAATCAACGCTTAATGCAAACAAATGCAAATGATTAAAAAAATTATAAAAACAACATGATAATGCACGAAACCTGGGTAAAATGTTTCCGACAAACGAGTGCATTCAGAAGTGATCTAAAAACAATTAATGATGGTGCTGCCCTAATGTCAGATGTTGGAATGTTGAAGGATGTTGGAAACTATTGAGCAGCTCCTGAAGGCCACCATATGCATTAAGCATTGTTAGAATCAGGCCACATAGAAAGACCAAATGTTTAGTCTATCTCTATGCATTCCCTGAATATTCAGTGTGATGATGATAGTGTTGAGATCATCGGGATAGTTTGAAAGCACATGTTGGCAATTTTTTTGGCAGCCCACCAAGTTTTTCAAAACCCCCAGTAATGTGGCCTTAGGAACTGTATAGCAATGCCAACAAAAACTGAATATGTTGAATATGTTTATGGGACCCTATTTGAGATATTTCAAGGTAACAGATGACAGACAGTGTAAAGTGTTTAGAACTATTCAAATTTGTTATTTCCCATTCAATGTCTTGCTACCATTTTTTGTGTTACAGTCTTTGGATTATGTGCAAACCTTCCCCTGTGACCTGCAAGGTCATCGTAATGCCATTTTCTGGGTTATAGAATCGTTCAGTTATCTTGATTGAACTATTATAAATCATTCTTACTGTCAGATGTGAGGTCAGAATTAGAAGGAAAAAAAGATATTTGTATCTTTTGAGGATGCATTGTGAAGTATATAATTTAGTTAAATATTTATTGAAATGGTACTCTCCTATTATTTTCTGCCTTAGAAATTGGAATGAAGGTTATGCGTTTGACATATTTTTTTATTCTTGTTCCTTTTTCTTGTTGTCAGGAATCTGTAAGAAAAGCTGCCGAATCTGCCAGTAAATCGCTCAAGAAGGTAAGAATTTGAAAAAAAACAAAACAAAAATAAGTAACACCCCATAGGGTGTAACACCCCCATAGAGTGTAACACCCCCATAGGGTGTAACACCCCCATAGGAGGAACTGGTGAGAATCTTAGAGAAAATATGTAAAGGGGAAACAAAGTACAAGAACAGAAACATGGGTTTGGAAGAAATGATGTGTTGGAAAGGTGATGTTGAAAGTTGGGTAGCATTCAGCGACAAATCCAGATGGGATAGTCAACATCTAATATATTTGTCACTAACAATTTTCATATTCCAGGCAAAATTCTTGCCACAAAGGCCAATAAACTTGAAAGATTTTTTTATCATTGGTATAGTTTTATATGAGTGTCTTAAAGGTTTTTGTAGAACTGCAGAAAGGACTTTGCATTTCTTATCACGATGCATGCGTATTACAGGCATGACCTTTTTCCGAGAATTCGCGGAATATCAGTGATTTCTTTTCTACTTCCGGGACAAACACTATTATCCTAACACACTGTAGCATACACAAACTGAAGCCTATACCGCAATTTTTGCAAAGTTCCGTGATTTTTTTTTTACCCCAGGCTCATACCTGGTATTAAGTTTATCTTACCAAAATGCAGACACCATAGGAACAAATATGCAAAATACTTCCACGATAAAGCAGCGGCTGAGTCCATACCATCTATTTTTTTGTTGACAGGTTTCCATCAAGATGTGCGACCTTAACTATGGCAACGTTGGCCGACAAGCTCTGGACGTAGTGCTGCCATGTTTGCTCCGAAAGGGCCTGCCAAGTACCGTCAAAGAAGTGCAGTCTGTGAGGTAAAGTAGTTTGACCCCTGTCCCGGTGTGCTGTTGGTTCGGTTAGCCTTATTCATAAAGAAGTAGGAAAGAATTTATTTAGTCTTTTAGTGAGGAGACGATTTAAAATTGATTTATGTCTCGTAAACATCATTATATATGATGCTCATCTATGGGTTGATTCTGGTGCAGGGAGTAGAGGACAGGAAGGGGGTGGAGTAGACTTTACAGGATACCATACATTAATTGATAGGCTATGAAGTATGGTAGTGATACCCGCTAATGTCAGATTTGATCTTTCTGTTACTTTCCAGCCTGGCCACTTTAGTCAGTCTCAGTAAAAGTGCTGGCTCTCACATCAAACCGCACATACCACTTCTGATAACAGCACTGCTGGAATCCTTCAGTGGACTGGAGCCACAAGTCATGAGTTACCTCAGTCTGCACTTGGCAAGCAGCCAAGAATCACAGGAGAAGGTTAGTTTACCTTGCTTTCTTTTTGTTTATTCATTCTTTCATTCATTCATGCATACATATATTCATCTATTCATTCATTCATGCATTTATATATTCATATATATATATATATATATATATATGTGTGTGTACTTTGTATCTTGTGTTGTAGAGGGATGTTTTATGCATTCATTTGACAATAATATTTAAGCATTTCAATGGTTCTGTATGTAACTGGATACTGTCCAAGTGGAGAGTTGATCTATCTTTGAGAGGAGAGAGAATCGCATCCCTTTAGATAAACATTCAATGCTTCAAATCCTGTAGAAGGTCAACTTCGAACCTTATAGTATCACACCGTGCGTGATATTAATTTTCTTTGTTTTATTATTTCATTTTTTAGCTTGACAATGTAAGGATAGCAGCCACCAAGGCCTCCCCTATGATGGATACGATCAACACTGTAAGTATTTAAGAAAATTGCAAAAGCTCTGATGACATTGATTCAATAAACTGTATTTTACTAAGCATTAACAGTATTTTATGAATAGTTACACAAAAGTGTGTTTCGTGGAGGCTAATAGTATGTTTTTGCTGTCCTCTTTGAAAGACAAAGAAGTTTAAAGTCAAAGTCAAAAATTGAGAAGTAAAAAATAATTTCTTTTGCCATTCAAGGTATGCTTGAATGTAGATAGCATGCAGTTTATGCCATCAATATCAAATAAAGTGTTACCTTAACAGAATTTGTGTTGACTTTGCAAACGTTACTGCGATCAAAACAGATTTGCTCTTGAAAACTTTCATCATTGCTTTGTCAACAAAATTAATCCAGATGAAATAATGCCTAGTTTCCTTAGGACATTATACCTTGCAAATTTACACAGCCTGACATTTTATTCTTGCAGTATCAGAGGCAGAGATATGTCTCACTATTTAGGAGCTTTATGCAGTATGTTTGCATGCTAAACTTAGTAGTCCAGCCACTCCGACTGACGAGCCTTCAAGAGAACCCCCTCTGAGTACAGACATGAGCTTTTTATCTGAGATTTCTTTTCTACCTCAGGGACAAAAACTATTATCCTAACAAACTGTAGCATACGCAAAGTGGAGCCTATACCGCAATTTTTGCAAAGTTCCCATGATATTTTCTTACCCCAGGCTCATCCCTGTGAGTAATGTTTTCTCTTCCTCTATTTCAGTGTGTGCAATATGTTGATGTAGAAGTACTGACTGAGCTGGTACCTAGGCTCAACGATCTGATCAAGAGTGGAATCGGAGTAGGAACCAAGGTAAGTCGTAGCTCCCTCTGCGAAAGACGTAGTTTCCACTTTTGTCCAGAAGCTGTATCTAGTTTATTTTGTCATAGTATCCTTGGCATTTCTCCTGTGTGTAATGGCAACATCGCATTCCTTAGAACATTTATATTCTTTTCTTTTATTAGTGGTGACATTTCAAAATTGTTTTTTTGGTCCTAATGTTTGTGATGGTGAGGTCACTGGTTAGTCTTATAGAATGGGTAGCTTCAGAATATGTAATTCTGGAAAGCTGGAAAGTTTTCCATAAGCTAAGGTTGGAGAAGTTCCCTTTTCTTTTCAAGTCCAAGGCTTTTCGTTACCAGTAAGAATGACCCTGAATTATTCACTCTGACTTTTTCAAGATTCATCAAATGAATTTTGGTTTTGATGTTTTATGAAGAGACTTGTTTACAAATATCAGTTTTGTTGACAAGGAGATCATTTCATTTTTGTCTTTCAGGCTGGATGTGCTAATTTGGTGATTATGATAGTTCAGCAATGTCCACTAGATTTGGAACCCTTTGCTGGTATGTATATCTGGAAAGGAAGGAAGGCAGTACATAGAATGAATACTCCAGAGGGAGAAAACACTTCTTACTTAAAGAGGAAATATATATTATATCTAGCATTCTGATTGTATTCAGTGCCTACCTGCCGTATTTGATATTTGAAAATTGTTGTGATTTGACAGAGAATCAGAGCTATTGTAGTCGTTAAATTGAAATAAATTTAAAGAAAAAAAATTTTGTTTCCATTTGTAGAAAGTGATAAGGAATTTGTTGATTGCAAGTAAAGGTATTTTAATGTCAAGAAAGCAGTAGATAAAGACTACTCAATGACTGAGAAGTAACATTAAAAAATTTCTGTTTTATAATTGTTTTATTTATTTTTTCCTATAGGAAAGATTCTGGGATCCCTTTTGTCTGGTCTGAATGATAAAAGCTCAGCTGTGAGAAAACTCAATGCCACAGCCATTGGCCACCTTGTCAAGGTAGGTGTCACTAGAGAAATTTAGTCTGATATTGTCAAATAATCCAGTGGTGTTTATTTTAATTCTTTTCTTCTCTCTTTTTTTCACTTAATTTTTTCTAAAATTTATTTTCCTGGTAAAAGCTAATAAATCAGCAAAATTTTGTGTTAGAGTAACTTTTGTAATAAACTTGACTTTACTAATCGTACCAGTACTGCTTCTCGTTTGAATGAAAGTAGTCTTACATGTCCTGGAAACCATCCCTAGATGGTTTATAGAGCTATCAAAGTGATGGTGATGGTGTGGTGTAGGATGGTGTAGGATATCGCTGCAATTAAATGTGTGTTCCCATTTTTTCCTTTCTTATTTAATATTTTCTCTGTTTTCTGTTTTAGACGGCAAAAGACTCTAGTGTAGAGAAACTCTTGAAGAGATTACATTCCTGGTATATGGAAAAAGACGGTAAGATGTTTAATGTTGATAAATATTGTATTTATTATGTAATATATTGTGATATATATTATGCTGTGTGTTGCAAAATAAATCTTGATATGTTTGTTATACATTATGATTTATATTGTTATATATTATGATATGTACTCTTATATATTTTTATACATTATGATAGGTATTGTAATATATTATGATATGTATTGTAAGATACTATGATATATATTGTTATATATTATGATATGTTTTAAGTTATATATTATGATGTGTATTGTTATATGTTGTGATATATATTGTTATATTATGATATGTATTGTTCTATATTTTTATTATTTATTTGACAATGTTATTTTCTCTTTTCACAGATTCCTCTCTTCACCTAGCTTGCGGCAATGCCATCCACGCCATGTCCACATACAACCACGATGTGTTAAAACGACACGCTGCTATAGCTATGCCGCTAGCGTTCCTAGCCATGCATGAGGATGTTAAAGATGCCAGCAAATCAGATGAAGGGAAAGAATCCGTCTGGGAGGATGTATGGCTGGACTCAACTCCAGGTAACTCCTCCCTCCCCCCTCCACATCATTCCCCCCCCCCACTTCCTCACCTTCAACGTACCCCTACCCCAAACATTGAGGCGAATAAGCAGAAAGCAAATGCAACAATATCCTTGTCCAAGTTATGTGATGAATTTGTTATAAATGCCTCCAAAAGTTGTGTTGTGGACGATTTATTGATCAGTTTCTTTACTTCATCTGGAAATGATATCTGTTTGGACATACAATCAGCGTCCATTGCCTAGTGGTTAGGGTGTCCGCATATAAAGCGGGAGGCCCATGGTTCAAATCTCGGTGGAGGCTGGAAGTTTTTTCACTGTTCTGGATTTTCCAAATCACTACAATTTCAAATATACATATATATTTGTATATACATTCAAAATGACCCGCTTGATTATTTATTGCAAACTATTAATAAGTTTATATATATGTATATATATAGATCTATAGATATTTTATTGAATTTGCTCTCTCCAACTCAGGTACTGAAAGTGGCATTAAACTCTACTTGAAGGAAATTGTATCGTTGTGTGAAGAATCGTTAAATCACCAGTCGTGGAGCAGGAAGGCCCAGACAGCGAGGGCGCTAAAGGCCATTGCCAGCAAGTTAAAGTCCAATCTGCAAGCCCCCCATCTAGGGAGTGTCCTGGGGGTGTTATTGGAGGGCCTCAACGGAAGGACCTACGATGGGAAGGTAGAATTACTCAGAGCTATGACCACAGTTTGTATATCCTGCAGGTTGGTACAATTTGATGTTTCGTTAAAAACGGCCACAAACCCAATCGTCATCAATAGCTTGCATGAGAGGTATAACTGCCCCGAACAGCTAAGAAATAAGTCTTGCTCTGTTTGAGAGATTACAATTGTATTTTAAAAGTGATGTCTGAGAGCTGTCGTTATGTAATTCTTTGATGTCATAGCGCCACCAGGATCTGAAATCTTTTACTTTCTCTCTGTTAGGTCTATTCATATCTTCATGGTAGAATGCTGAACAGTTTTGACATTAAAACCAATACTGTCGTTACTTCGAGAGGCTCAATATTTTAGATTTCATAATTAGCAAAACCCATCTCCATTATAGAGAAATAAATATTGCAAAATCTAAAGCAAAAATGAAAGAATGTTTTAAGGGCATGTGGCTCGATGATGTCATATATAGACATGATTCAAGTCTTCAGTCTTGTGTGTGTGAAAGCTGGATGGAGTATGGGGTGAGGAGAGGGGGGGAGTTCATGACAGTTATCTCTATCACATATATCAGGTGATGATAGCTGGGTTTGTATCTCCTGGCTTGAGGGTGGGGGGAGGCGGGGGGGAGTTCATGGCAGTCATCTCTATCACATAGATCAATGACCATGGCTTGGTTTGTACATCCTGGCAGGAGGGTGGGGTGAGGAGAGGGGGTGGGGGTGTTCATGACAATTCTCTCTATCACATAGATCAGGTGATGATAGCTAGGTTTGTATCTAATGACCATTATACAGTATTGCCTCGCTAAAGTGTTATCTTCTAAAAAAGTATTTCCTGAATCTATTTTTTTAAACCCTTTTTGTATCCTTTGCTAGTTCTGTCTCTTTTTAAGTTATCTGCAAATAGTAAGAAGATTTTCGCAGAAATATGCCTCATGTATCGGTTTGGCCAATATTCATATTGGAATACATAATGAGATGTTAATATCCACACAGTGTACTACTACTATACCCTCGTTCTCATGACGTCCTTCGTTTTCTAACAATTCTCAGATTATCGATTCAAGTCGATCCGGCAGAAGGATCCAACCAACCGTCTCTGGAGTTGATCGTCAACAGTCTCATCCGAGAATCCAAGAAGGAGAAATTACTGTACAAGAAGGAGTCCATGAATTGTCTTTCATGTATCGTAGAAGCCTACCAGGTGGACAAATTCCAACAAGTCTGGGAGATAGCTCTTCCAATTATCCAGAAGGTAACTGGTTTCCTTTTTTCCATTTTTTTTTGGGGTGGGGGGCAGAGGGGGGTTGTTTCTTTAAAAATGAATCATAAGGCAGTCATAACCTTCAGGCATGAGCTTTTTACGTGAATTCGCAGAATATCCGTGATTTTTTTCTTCCTAGGGGACAAAACCAATTATCCTAACACACTGTAGCATATGCAAACTGGAGCCTATACCGCAATTTTTGCAAATTTCCGTGATTTTTGTTTTACCTCAGGCTCATACCTGAACCTTTGACATCTGTTGCTGCACATGATCAATATGACTTTGTTGCCAAAATGCCTAATAAAATAAGTAAATTAGATTTTTTTTATTTTATATGAAACAGTGAAATTAGTCACTGAATAATAGTGTCTTAAAATAGGCAAACAGTGTAGGGGCCACAGTGCGACTAGATGTTGTTTTAAGAAGCCAATAAGGGAATGATTAACCCTTAGTGTCCAATACATTCAACTCCTTATAAAACGTGGAAGCGATTTTCTAAACCGTTTGATATTTCTGTAAATTCTGCAGGGATCTGAAAAATCTGCATCCGATGATGAAGATGGTGACAGCAAAACCAAGAAAGATTCCAGACAAAAGCTTTTGGAATGTGCCTTTGAGAGCCTTGGAAAAGCCTGGCCCACTGAGAAAGCAACACAAGGTACAGGCATGAGCTTTATCCACAAATTCGCGGAATATCCGTGATTTCTTCCTACCTCTGGGACAAAAACTATTATCCTAACACACTGTGGCATACGCAAACTGGAGCCTATACCGCAATTTTTGCAAAGTTCTGTGATTTTTTTTTACCCCAGGCTCATCCCTGAAGGTAAGATTCTTGCAGGAAAGAGACTGCTGGAAGTTCTTACGAAATGTATTAAATATTGTTTAATAAAACAATTCCTTGCAGAGAGAATGACAGAAGGTCGGCAGAGAATCTTTTTCCAAAAGAATTTTAACCACCTGTGAGGTTTGGGTTGCATCTAATTAAGGACTGTACCATAATTTGTTAAAGTTACTGTCATTCTCCAAATGTTTCATTTATATTTGACCTTGCAATGACATTTCTTTAATCGTCTGTTTTGCACTTTTTAGGGATTTTGGTGTCCTTATTTTTGAAAGTGAAGGTGTTTTGTTAACCCCCATAAAAGATTGGGTGCTCTCTTGTATTCGTGCTTTGTATTTATGGTGGTTTGTTTGTACAGTAATGTGTGTATCTACAGTATATGTGTGTGTTTGTATATATGTGTCTGTCCAATTCAGGAAGCCCTTTTACTCTACCTCTGTTATTGGCATTTAATTTTCCAGTTATGTTGATAAGACTCCAGTTTATTTTATTCGTCTTTAATTTTCAGAAACCTACCAAGAAGAGCTTTGCACTCTCCTCTGTAAGTGTCTTTCAACCACTACCTTCAAAGTCAGAGTCGAAATCGTGAAATCCCTCAACCTCTTCGTCCAACGGCTGAACGTAGAGGGCAGCGTCGAGGTGCTTGGAAAGATTGTAGGCACTCTCATTCCGGCTATCTGCGATTGTCTGGGTGAGTTTGGCCAGCCTCTCCAAAAGCTTTATTTTAACCGCATCCCAAAATATTCTGCCTTGAAGATTTTTCATTTTTTTAACTTTTAGTTTCCTTTTATGTTTGATATTTCATGTGATATTACTTGACGAGATCTGCGGTAGTTTGGCACCTTATATTGACTGGTGAAGTAAATGGGACTAAAGCTGGCAGCACTTGAACTAGCCAAGTTAACCCGATGGTCGTTACTTAGTGTTCGATTGTTGCGACACATGGACTTCACTCCTCAACACTGACCAATTGATCACATACACAACCACTGTTTATTGTTAACAACCGGAGTTTGTTTAGGTCACATGCAAATTTATTACCCTTCATTGGTTACATTTGTTAAAATTGCAGTTTGAGTTGTGAACCACTGCCGCCAACTGCCAGAGGGCCCAACCATTGGCAAACTTTTGCCAAAGGTTGGGCACGTTCAATCTCTGCTTCCTTTCTCTGGCTAAAGCCCTTTTTCTGGCTCAAGCCCTTTCTCCTGGCTAAAGCCCCTGATTGGTTAGTGCCCCAAGACATAAGGTCTGCCAACCATCGTCAGTATTTTGGCAGAATGATATGACTTTCATTAATTTAATTTTACAGGCATCGTCAAATACAGCTCGTTAAGATCCGAAGCTCTGGGGTTAGCAGAGAGCTTGAAGAATAAACTAAAAGGTGAGTTAATTAATCATGCTAACTTATAAATGTATTTCCCAATCCCAATCCAAATTATCAGTATCTTGTTAAGGTCCAATGGTAACTCAGCCATAGTAAAGTTATCTTAGAAATGTGTAAGAAAGTTTACAAATAAACTAGACGGCCATGTCTGTAACTAAAAAGAGATTCATTATTCCTGAGAGCAGATTTCAATAGTTTTTCATTTCATTCTCTTTAGGAGAAATGTTGTTTTGTTTTTTTTCTGATTTTAAGTTATCACACTCTGTCATCTTTCAGAGAGTAACAACCAATCGCTGATTAGCTCGGACAATCACAGACAGCTGGTGAAGGCGCTGAAGTTGGAGAAAGCGGAAGCAGCGATGAGAGAAAGAGCAAACGCTCTTCGACTAGAATTGGAAGAATGGCCGGCTAAGAATTGATCATTCTGGAAGAGTCACTCTTGTGTAAATCTCAGGTCCTCGGTAATGTATTCCCACCTCAGCATAAACTTACATCGAAAGCAGACCTCATCTGTTGAGACAGCCAAAGTGCGATGTTCATCTAC
>KN884602.1:64477-84159 GCA_000934455.1 Apostichopus parvimensis
AGACCGTGAGAGGAGACCGGTCGCTGTCTTCATCCAACTGATGTAAGGTATTGATGTAGCCGGTCATCTGAGGTGCTTGAAGCATCTTGTCATCCGAGGAGGATGTGTCCGGTACAAGGCCGCAGGAATATGCCAGACTCATTCGTAGGTACTCTGCGATCTGTGGGATGAGAGACACAAATGGTGCGGTTGCTATGTAAGCTTTGTTGATAATAGCAGATATTAAAGTAGTAATATTGAAGGTTTAGCCCTGGAACCTTTACATGGTGCAATACACATTATGGCACAGTCCAAACAATTCCATGACTTTATCATGGAAACACATAGTAACCCTAGCTCGAAATGGGATAAACAAAATTTAAAGTATGTAGTTTTGTAAAACATGACTATTTATTAACTTTTTCAGTTACTTTGATCAGCTCAGCTTTGTATTCTTATGTCCAATATAAAGAGTGTAGAAATATCTTCAAATTGCTTCTACTGTTTTGTCATAGTTTATTTTTTTAGTTTTCAGTTTCTTATATTTTGTGGTTGTCATATTTGCTAAACATAAAAATATAACATAGGACGGTATTGCCCATGTGAATTTACAATGCAATCTACTCCATTATGCCTACCACAACGGTGCCAATATTGACATTAATACAGATATTGCCAAGCATATGTAAAACATGTAACATACTATTTGTATTAAACATACAAATATAACATAGGACGGTATTGGTACCTCCTTGGCGGCCGACCATGAGAATTAATAATGCAATCCACTCCATTATGCCTACCACACATTGCCAATATATTGACATAAATACAGATATTGCCAAGCATATGTAAAACATGCAACATACTGTTTGTATTAAACATACATGCATACAAACACGTACCATAACAATAATAATAAAAATAATGGACATTTATAATGCGCTGCTATCCGTCAAAATAGACGCTAATGGCGCAGTGACACAAACAGTGCGACAGCAAAACAAAAAACAGTAAACATAGTACAAGACAAAAATGTAAGCAACAATGGGCAACAGTGAACAATTAATTCAACAGTTTTCATCAGATTAGTCTTGAGAGAGCGTTTAAAAGAAGCAAGAGATCGACTGTGTTTTATACGGGAGAAGTAAGATGTATAATTTTCAATTTCTCTTTTTAATCTTCATTTTACCAAAGTCGACCGAGGAGAAGAAGGACCACATGTCCTATCTGTGTCAATATCACACCGATATAACGGTCTGTACGTGAAAGTATTCTAAGCAACATTTAATGCCTTTTTCTTACCTTCTGATACGCCACTGGATTGAAAGGGATATTGAAGACACCCAAAGGACTTCTGGTCTTAACTGATGACCTCGGCAAAGCTTCCGACGCCTAATAAAAAAAAATGTCATGATTATAAATTTAAATGTTTGCTTTCTTATTCTTGTTTCCATGGTGTCACTTGTTGTGGATGAGATTGATTTAAATATGAATAATCTAAATAAAACAAAAATCACTAGCAAACTGCTTATCCACAAAAGAGCCTGTGTAAGAGAATGTGTAAAAGTAAGTTGGCCTGACGTTTCGATTCTAGCTGTAACCTAGGAGGTTACAGTAACAGAAGGGACAAAAACACGCACAGAATACAGACATGTTAAATATGCTAAATATTGATTTTTGTTTTTCTTATTTGTGAATTTAGCTATTACAGGTACTAATTCATGTCAGCATATCAGCAGAATCGAACAGAAAGTTCTGCGGTTTGTTTAAAAATATTGAAAATATTGATTCCAAGATAAACAAAAGCATTTACAGCTGAACAGCAATGATGCCATCATTCACTGTGCTGTTGCTGTATATACAATCACAAAATATCAACACATAGGAATAACCCATATCTTTATTGTGAAAATTGCTATGAAGATATGGTTTTGTTCCTCAAAAATGTAGAGAAATTCCAGCAATATTTTAAGCAACCAACTTTCAGCCACCAGAATATCGAATTCATGGTTTTACAGATGGTTGGTGGCAGATAATTTTCTGCATTTTTTGTTTTTGTTGCTCACCTGTTGCTTAACATGCATGACCATAGCAGGAAAGCTGGGCATCATAGCATTTAATGGGTGACCATTCCTGACATCTTCTGAGGCTTCACGTATGTGTTCATCCAGCAGCTGTTGGGCTCTCCTGGTCAATGCTTCATTTCTGAAAGTAAAGAGCAACATTGAGTTACCATGTTTCATGTTACCCATGTTAAGTTACAAGTTACCATTATCATGGTCTCCAGATCTCTTCTCAATGGTTTGTTGCGATTAATTATCAGAAATAGGGACTACCAGTCTTGAGAAATGGATTACACTGTCAAAATGTTCTTATTAACATGAGTGGCTGGAATACTTTAGTCTAACATACAGACATTTAAGCCAGTTCTTCAGATGCAACGCAAAACTGAACGTAAAATTGGCAACATTTTATGGTGATAAATATCATGTTAACAACTCTTTTTAAGGATATATGGGTAGTGGATGTGGTTAATGGGTTCTATATGATGTTTGCATCAAGCTAAACTAACATGTTTTTATTGGTTAAAATATGGTTAAATATCCTTAAGACCATTAGACAGAAAAATGGATCAACATTTATATTTAGATCTATGCTGAGAAACCAACATCGACATTAAGCCTTACAGGAGCTTTCCAAGTATTTAGCATATTTTTACAGTTGAAATATTTCTGAAGAAAGCTAGAACAAATAGAAATGTTTTTATTTTTTTGGGCCTGGCTATTTGCTACTAAGCTATAAACATGTCAGGAATTTGTAAGGATCAACACAATTGAAATAAACTTACTCGTCACCACAAGCTTGCAACAAGACAAACTTTGAGAGGACGTTATCGGCCGGGAATGCGGCCGCATATTGTACTGCCATCATTCGTGATGGAACATGACGAGTCTGAAAACATCGGTGTGAAAGTTAATCAATTAAAATATTACTGCTGTATAAATAGGCAATTAGTTACAATATGCAATTAGTTACAATATGTAAATTGGTTAGAATATGCAATTAGTTACAATATGTAATCAGTTACAAAATTGTAATTAGTCCTTAATATGTAACTAGTTGGGAACTGGACAAACTCAAGTGATGAGGTCTACACGTAGCTCCCTTGCGGAAGTCAAGGGGGGGTGGGGTATTCCATGTGTGAGGGTAGTCAATGGGATGTAGTATGGAGAAGTTCTTGAAATTTCTGCAAGTTTGCTTGTAGAAACAAATGATATTGAATAACTAGTTTAGAAACAAGAAACACAGTTAAGAAGTCATATTATAACTAAGTCCAATCCAAACCACCTCCATTCTCCGCAACCCCCTTCCTTGGCCCCCCCTCTCTACCAACACTAAAATGAAACAGTTCCTCTTCGGTTAAAACTTTTTTCCTTCCCTTTCTGTTCCCATTCCTTCATTACCTTCTTCATATTCACTTTGGCCAATAACTCTAGAAGTAGAGAACTTTGTCTGGAGTTTTCTTTAGAGAGGATCTTCAAACTGTTCTTGTTCTCCATAAATTCCACTTCGGTCTGGAGAAAAAGATATAGAAATGGCAAACAAGATATAAGATTAATATTAAAAAGAAATGAGAAGACTACAGAGAGGGTCAAAGAACATACTGCAAACTACTAGTTTTAATTATCTCCATTATTAACGCTTTCCACCAACTGTCATACTATCAAATTTAAGGTCTCATTATAGTAAAACTGGATTCACGCTTATCTGTTTAAGCTACAACGATCTTTATTCGAGACTGATCAACAAGGGTGATGGACACACTAAAGAATCTTATATTTTCAAAAACTGCAATTGCTTTTCCTAGGCAGAGGGGGGGGGGGGGCATGTGAGTGTTCACAATGTGAAATAACTACTAAGCAAATTATTTCAGAAAGAATTGTTAGATAAATTATATTATATTTTGTTTACAAGTATCTATGGTAACACAATAGAGTATAGTAAGCTCTCATGAAGTACTACCACAGATTTCAGTTTTACTCAGCAAATTTTACAAGTATCTATGGTAACAGAAAAGAGTATATAACTACCACAGATTTCAGTTTTGTTTATTTTTCAAATCCCTTTGTGTTGTGGAGGCCTCTATGTTCCTTGGAGCTAACAGAGACGCTTAAATGCTGTTTCAAATATTCCATACCTGTATCGTCATCTGCTTGTATCTAGTTTCCATTAACCTCACAACAAGTTCGATGCTTAATCTTTCCTTCGGTTCCAGGAGTAAACATCTCTTAATGATGTCAAATCTGACAGAGAGAATAAAAAGATAAACAATTAATTTAATAATATTTTATATTACCTGAAGTGACTATATTAGACATGTCTGCTGATGTCAAGTAAAATGGAAGAACCTCTGCAAAGAAAAGTAGGCTTGGAACTAAAAATAATTGTAGATGAGATTTCACTAAGAATAAATAAGACCCGAGAAGCGGGCATGTTTTGTCTGACTCAGACATAAATCAATGACCAAAGATATTCTGAACATGTCTGTTTTTCATTTTCATTCTTAGGCATTCAACAAATATCCCAGACCTGCCTGACACCAAATGAGTGGGAGGGGGGAAGGTGATGGAGGGGCTATGAAAGAATAGAGTTTATAAAATATACAGATGGAACTATAGGCCAAAGAGAGGTAATGCATGATGACCTACAAGAGAACAGACAGATTCATTGTCTTGATAATTAAATACCCAATTAACAGCTAAGACAGACTGAACACAAATGTTGGAACATATTTAGGGAGTTTATTGCTCACTTAACTGACCTATGTTGATTAAAGGGAACAAAAATGCAAGAAATTACATGTTTTCTAAATGCTATTCACTACATTCCAACACATGATCTACCCATTCAATCTCAATTTTAATGTTGCTCAACATTTTTTTTGACATTGCAAATTATGTTGAAACAGCATCTGTACTAAGTGCAAACTTCATACAATCATATGATATTGACTATAAACTAGGAATTTCAAAGCTACAGATAGTAACTTTGAGTCCACCCAATAAACTCACAACATATAATATTTATATAACATCAAATTAAGACTTGAATACATTTTATTAGGGAAAACACACACAAAGAGGGTGAGAAAATATGATAAACAATCAGAAAAGAATGTTTCTCATACCTGACTAATTTTGTAATAATATATGTTAGCATATTTGGCCCATTGATACTGATTAATGTATAAAAGAATATTAAACTTACAATCCACTTGGACAACCTTGAGGTTGTGAGATGGTATTTCCACCGGCTAAGTGTTGCCATATGTCCTCTAGCTGTACCTCACTGAACGGCTTTTGTCCTTTAAAAAAGTTTTAGGAGAGATGAAAAGATTCAAAACAGGTCCACGAAAGTGTTTTCAATTTAAAAACGAACTTCGGAACAGATGATTGTTTACACTATTGTGTTTTCCTTTTCTTTTCTTTCTTTGATGAACTTGATCAAAGTTCATTTAATTTATCGTCTAGAAATGAAAAGTACAAATTGTCACTGGTCACATCTTGCTTCTCTCAGATTATTTGAAATAATAAAATGAAAGGTGATGTCAATGGTCATTGTCTTTCTTATTGGTAATCTCTTCGCTGTGTCGGAAACAGTATTTGGAAAGATTTGAAATATCTACCAACTAAGTTAAGAAAAGAGTCTTAGAAATTACTAGTGTAACAACAGGAAAATATGAACTCACCATAGGACATTATTTCCCACAATATCAGGCCACAAGACCATCTGTCATGAGAGAAAAAGAAAAGCTGTTATTGACAGGCTTAGCCCCCAAAAATATGCCTCAAATAAAAAGTTGTAAATCAACAAGAAATGTTTCAGTGTGCTATACCACTGACTACTGTCCTTTATGTATGCTTCAACATTGCACACTTCCATTTATATTTATTAGCTTATAATGTTTCACAAATCAGCTTCAAATGACATGACATCATTCATTTGAACGACTGAATGCATTTCTAGCCTGACATCTTTGATAACAAACACTTTTTCGAGAGTGTTATATTTCACTTTTATAGCAGTAGGTACTTTTACATCACAAGAATGTAATGATGGGCATGTTGATATAAGTTTAAGACACTAAGCTTAAGAAGCTAATACACTTGGATCATTTAAATTTTAAAGTCATAACAGGTATATGTTAAAGAAAAAATTCAAAAGTTAGTATCTATAGTTAAAATGGAAAGGACACAAAAGGCTAGCATAACAAGTCAAGTCATTTAACATTAAATCAAAGTTTATGTGAAAAGGGGAGAGATATCTGAATTTGTCTTACGTAGTGGTCTTGGATGAATATGTATTGTACAGAAGAGTCTCAAAGGCCATCCATCTGGAATCTTTTGTTTTCTGTGAAGATAATTGATAATTAAAGAATCAAACCAGATCATATAGTTGACGAGAGAGCTACTGAACTGACTGTTAAGCTAACTAGACTTATCTCACAGTTAATTAAGACATATAGTTAATTAGTCTCTTGGTGTGAACAATTGCAACATTATTTACAGTAATATTCAGCCCTGCTTTGGTATACTTGTTGCATGCATGGTTAAATAAAAAAGCTGTTTCTCGGTGTTTAGTTAATATATACAGGGCTGCTGTAGAACTGGATAAGTGGGGTTTAATGTGTAGGGCTGATGTAAGAATTTTACAGGGCTGAAAGTGTAGGGCTGAATGTGTAGTGATGATGAATGGATGAATGTATAGGGCTGATTTAGGACTGACTGTGTAGGGCTGATTCAGGGCTGACTGTGTAGGGCTGAATTAAGGGCAAGTGTAGGGCTGGATGCATAGGGCTGGATGGGTAGGGCTGGATGGGTAGGGCTGGGTGTGCAGGGCTGGATGTGTAGGGCTGATGTATGCCTGGAGGTATAGGCTGATTGCCGACAGACTGATGGCACAGTGACCCAGTGTCAGGTCAGGGGGAAAACATCTGTTTGACCAATTAGAGTTTTTACCTGGCTAATGTCACCAACAAGGGGAGAATATTCCGATATCACACAATTAATTCATCTTGATAAAATATGCTGGCTTTAGCAACTTCTGTCATCTTGTCTTTCTCACTACATACCTGTGACCTCTTGGGTTTGCCATTGTTACTGACACTGGGTGGGTAGTCCGCAATCTTAGCTACCAAATCTTCCGTGAGAACCACATTTTTAGCTCCGAGATGATGAGCAACACACTGAAAAGGGTATGAATTGAATTGAATTGATTGTCCACAATCGGAAATTCGGCTTACACAGGTCGTAAACGAAAAAAAAAAAAATAGCAATAGATGGCAAATAATAGTGATGATATTGTGACTTTATACTGCAATAAAAAAAACCTTTAGTCATCATACACTGGGAATTATCCGGTAAATTGCTACAAAAATGCAAACTTTTATAAATAACCAATTTTGCTACAAAATTTTGCTACAAATATGCTATAATGATATAGGTATTATGCTCTGCATCTATCACAATGGAGCTAATGAACAAAAACAAAAAACACATTGCTCTGCTCTCTCTATTGCTGAGAGAGTCGAGGTTTTGAAAATAATATTGCCTTGTTACATCTGTATAACATCTTTTTATCTGTTTTATTATAAAATAATATAGAAGGATTGTGATTGAATCATGCACGATATCATTAAAATCATCGCCCCCCCCTCCCCCCCTCCAAATAAGAGGACTGCATTTCAAACTGCATTGAAATCTCCAAAGAACCTCCTTGGGCTCCATAGACAGAATTTTTAAATATTCATGGAGTCAAGTAGTCAAAATTTCAAGTTATACATATCAATCATATGAAACGAAGAAACGAACATTGAAATGGACAGAGATATGGATGGACCAAGTAATGAAGCCTTAACTCACATTAACGGATGCCAGGTGACCGAGTCCATTCACGACATCGACCCCAAACTGAAGTAACTGGGGCATTAATGTTGCAGAGACGTTGAAGTCTGGTGAACGCTTTCTCAAAGGCCTGTGGGCCTTGTGCAAATCCTTCAACCAGACATCTAGGCGAGCTATTTCCTCTCTTGCAAAGATGAGGTAATATGGACCTAAAAAAGGATAAGAAAATGTGGAAACTTTGTGACATTATTTTATTATTCCTCGCAATCACACCACTGACTTAAATCATTAGCACAATCTGAGGGCCAGAATCAAGTCTCACTGAGCAAGAAGGTGACCATGGCTCCAACTTTTACAGCAGAATCAGAATGGTTCCCTCTTCCCCTCGACCCACCAACCTCCTTCTTATTGCCAGTTTAAGCCCGACTCTATTTGCCCTCCCTTATAATCTCAACCATAATCCTCTAAAACAGGGGTTCCCTAACTGGGGTGCATGAACCCCCCCCCCAGGGGGTGCGTGAGTCCATCCCAGGGTGTTCGCGAGACGTTTCTGAAAGTCAAAACAAGAGTACTTTTTGTTGAACTAAAATCTGATATATCATATAATTTAGTAATGTACAAACGTCGTACCCATCGAAAAACTCTTTTTTTTCATTACAATATTACACTATGAACTTGAATCTTTTACGAAGCACTGTTATGCATATTAAAGTATAATAATGACTAAGATCGTGTCTTGAAAGTTGGGGGTTCGTGGATAACTCTGACATCCACAGGGGGTTCGTGGGGGGGATAAAGTTAGGGAAACCCTGCTATAAAATATCCTTCTAAAGAAAAAAATAAATAAAACCAGTATTGAAGCTGTTCCTTATTTTGTTCAAGCCTCTTCATTGTGTGGGATGAATTTAACAACTCACCATCCTTTGTGCATGTACCAAGGAATGGAATAACATGAGGGTTGTCTGCTATAAGCTTCAGAGCTGTTAATTCTTCTCTGACCTTCCTCTTATCCATTTCTCCTGTGAAACAGCAGAGATAATAATAAAAGAAATATTAACATATATAAGTCCTGTAGAATACTACACACAGACGAGGGTGTAGTGGATATTAATTGACTGAACTCCTGGACATGGAAAAGTATCATAATCTACATCTGAAGTCTTGTGAACTTTATAACATGTATTAGGAGTGTAACACACAGAGAAATAATAGTAACAGAACTTCTTCATTTATGACTTAATACCAGGCAAATTCATCCATGAAACAGCATGCAGGGGCAATTCAGAAAAGAGAAAAGCATATTTATTATTTTAGATATTCCAACAAAGAGACAAGCACACCTCTAACTGGTGTGCAATCTAAATTAAGGGAATGATTATATTTACCTTTCGTGTGCCTCAGATAAACGCTTTTAGTTTTATTGCCGAAGATGATCTGGCCATGAAATATATCGTGAGTGTCTTCACTCGAGCACACCTTGCCGATGGTAATGTCACTTCGAGCCATCTCAAGGTCTGTTCTGGTCGTGACTGATGTCTGTGATTTGAAGCTAGCTTGCCTGGACACAGACCTCATAGGTATAGCTTCAATGTCGTATGACGCTGAACGCTGTGAATATATATTGAAAAAAAGTATAACTTCGTAACAAGGACAATAACATGAATTAAATTTTACTTCCGTTTAATATTTCTTAAAAGCTGCAGTTAATAGTTAATGATAGGCAATAAAATGATGTAAAATAATGAGTACGCGACTTGCAAACTTTATGATCGATGGCTATTGTCCTTGCAAATATTCTACCCACTTCCAAGAACCTTCACCATCTATTTTTCATTAAATGTTTTCAAGGGCAAGGGTCAAGGACAACTGTTAAACCACTGGTGATTGGTTAATACCTGATTTTTCAATCTACTGACAATTTTATAGGACTATATTTTAAAATCACAGATTGGAGTGACATGCTTGTGAGTCATGGGATTTTTTGTGGCACAATAGAAAAGGACTGCCTCAACAGAATTTGATAAAAGGTACGATTGCTTGGAAAGTTATGCTGAGGAAAAAAAATCTAACTACTAACTGTGCCATATATAAACTTTACGACAACAACCATGACACATAGATTAACAGTAGCATTAATAGTAACTAGGAACAGAGTCTTTATTTTTTTCCAAGTCAAAGTATCTAAGAAAACCTCACCCCACCCCCCTCCCCCAACCCCCGCCGCCAAAAAAAAATTCTGTTGAAATTTCCTTACCCTACTCGATCTTAGACTCGTCCTTCCACTCAGAGGAAGAAGATCTTCATCGTCATCTTCGAATTGGGTGTCCATTTTCCAGTACTTCCTTCCGGCCAGAGTAATAGCTATCACAATAATCACCGTACATGCCACCACTGCAAGGATGATAGCAACCCAGAACTGTGGAGAACTTACAAATGTTGAACCTGAAATTGTCCTTTGACCTGGAAGAGAAGAGAATTAAGAAGTCCTATCGAATATTTTGTTGAGCATACACACTGCAGGGATGTAGAGAGAGGAGAAGAGTTAAAGATGGGGGGTATTAAACTTGAAAGTGTAAGAAATAAAATGGAAAAATGTTTGGTTTGAGATTAATGCTGATGAACAATGGTTTCATTTCAGGATAATTATGATAATTCTGGAGTTTCTATCGGCAGCACTGTGTGTGTAATGGGACATTTTTTTTGGGGGGGGGGGGTTGATATCTAAACCTTTTGTTATCCAATTTAATCTCATTACCATGCAACTCATTAGTTTTAACTGTTTAACATTCTAATAATCCATTTCTAATTACAACTTTTCAATAAAAACTTGTTTTGCATTCGAACAAGTATGAGCTCGGTGGTATTTCGGGTCATGCAGTTAGCAATAATGTACCGGTAATGGAGAAGTCATGGAATGTGTGACCGTTCTGGGTAACTGTAACTTAGCTAGGTACGACTGGATGTCGTTTCAGCCCTTTCTTTTCTACACAAATCCATATTCGACCACAACTTGGTTCATGACAAGTGAACCAAACTAAACTCACGTGCAACTGTAATTCTTTATTATGCTCCTGATGACAGTAATATTTGCAACAGTCAACAAATGTTTTACTAGAAATGCATAAGTGCATAATACTGAGCTGTGTGAAACCATGTATAGCTGTAGTGTTATAGGCTTATAGCTGTAGCAGGGATGTGCCCACTCTGGGCGGCACAGGGCGGCCCCGCCCAGCACTAAAATTTACCGCCCAGCACTGTCTTAAAAATCGTGAATCCCGCCCAGCACTAATTTCATCTAAAATCCTGACATTCCTAACAATATATTCAACATAAATTGGGCCTAGCCTATGCCAAAATCATACAGACTAATCATGCATCAGTTATGCATGCAAGAAACATTACTTATGGCTCTCAATCGGTCCCTTGTAAAATCTCTTTGAAACAAACTAATAACTTTTACCAGGTACGTAAATATATTTCACTAAAAAGAAATAATTTTTTTTTAATTGTTAGCAAAACTAGTGAATGTGCTTAAAAAGCTACACAAGTGCCAGCATTTGGCATCTGAGCACAAAGGGGAGGGGGACACCCCTCCCCCTTAGACCCCTCCCCCAGGACGGCGATCAATATACCCGGCACTCAAATCCTGGGCACATCGCTGCTGTAGTGAATTCTCACCTTTTACATTCTATTAAAACATGAATATATGCATCTATAAATAATCCATCCAATATAGGAGGATTCATAGCTTTTCCCCGTTTGCTGAAAGAGGAATTTCCATCCCGATTCCAGCTGAAGACGTTGAGAAGGCAGATAACATTAAGCAAAATTTAAAATACTCAAACCCACCTGACTGTAAGACTCTGATTGGTCGTGTAGAACTCAGCGAAAAAGCATGTCTGTCCCGATCTACCGCTATCAATCTGACCAGCTCGATGTTAGCCACGCCCAGGTCGGTCAATCTAAACTCTCTGAGGGACGGATCGATGAGTGAAGTGTTGAACCAGGTGTCTACTCCTATGGGTCTGAGTTGGATGATGAACCCATCAATTTCTATATCCTCTGAATAACTCCATCGGATGATCAGGGAATCGGGGAACGTGCCCTCAACCTCCAAGATAAAGTCCTCTGAATATTCAATTAAAAAAGAAAAAAAATATATTAGAAAGAAAAACATCAAAGTAATATACCATGAAAAGCTGATAAAATTAACAACCCTCAGGCAAGAGCTTTTATTCACCCAGATTATAGAATAAGAAAATCTCTTCTAAAGAAAAGAAAAACACGGTTAATTGCAGTTTTTCTTGTGTCTGTGTGTGTGTGTTACACTGTGTGTGTTCTATTTCGGCTTTTAAGGTTATTATCATGTATGTATGTATGTATGTGTGTATGTATGTATGTATATTAGATCCTCCTGCAAGCAGGAACTCGCGAAGAAGCCTCATTGGCTTATCAAAGCCGCAAGCTAACCGAAGTCAGTCTCTTACATTCATACAGTTTAAAGTCCATGATTATGAATTGTCAATTGTCAACAACTCTGTAACTGGACGACATACATTAATCTGGGAGTGACTTGAAGCTTATGATTGAAAGAATCATTAAGAATTAGCATTTTAGCTTCATTTTAGCTTCATTAAGAAGATCATTACGAATTAGCAGTCTGAGGAAATATATCTCACCAAATGGTTCCTGTCTGATGTTTCGATCGTTGCAAAGATCAAATTCGCAGAAGCAGGCTCTCCCTCTGTGATCTGTAGTCGGAGGCAGGGCTACCCCTGGCGGGCTGATAAGCTCAATATACCGTAGACTACCGATGCATTCTCCAGACTCGGGTTGCCAGCTCTTCGGAGCGCAATCTCTGGATATCTGGGAGGTAGCCACACCTGAAAATGGTTTCAAAGAGAAGGTTGAGTAATTATTTCACTTTTATTGTTAATGTTTATAAAACTATGTCTCATCATTAAAGAATATGTTCTTGGAATCAAAGAAGGTAAACATGGAATGTCCTAGAAATGTCACAAAAATCAGTTCATTTTACTCAGAATTGGTTAGAGGATCTTGATTTGTTATGATGTCCCCATATGTTATCAAATATCATTCCTCGGTACTTGGAGTAGAAAACATAAATAGTTAAAGCAGAACCCCAAACCTAATCAGAATATCCTTTATATTGTGTTTGTATTATATTGTATCGTGTGTTTTATATTGTTTTCAATTGTATATTTTATTTTATGTTCATTAGTTTGTATCTGTCTTATATTGTATGTAACTGTATACTCTTTTGTATTTATTGTGTTACATCAGCATTATATGGAATAACTTTGTATATGCAACTGTATAATCTTTTGTATATGTACTAAAGTGTATCATATTGCAACTGTATTGAATTTAAGTGTATATTCTTTTGTATTAGCATTATATGGAATATTTTATATTGTATATGTAACTATTTTTTTTTCTTATATGCACTATATGTATCATATTGCATCTTGTACTAAAGTGTATCATATTGCAACTGTATTGTATTTAATTGTATATTCTTTTGTATCAGCATTATATTGAATAAAATTGTATTATACAATATTTTTTAATAAATTCTACACCTGAATATTTGCAAGTGGTACTCTCCCCCCTTATCAGCAGGGTATAATCAGACTATAAGCAGGGTAGTGTTTGCAACTTCTCTCCATCTTAAACAAAAAACATTAAACTGTATTTGTTATTCTCAAAAGGCCATAAGAAATGATTATCTTTTATTAAATGACAAGAAAAAATATTCAGGAGTTCTTACAGAGCAATGTACTAGTCCTTCAACTTCCATTTAGATTTAAATTGATTTAAATTTAACAACCAACTTTGAATATTTAATAACATGGATTTTTACAAACTTTGACAACCTGTGCCATATACACCTGCAGAAATAAAATGGGTGAAAAAATATTAAAGTTCTGTCTTCATTTCAACGTACCGTTGACAATCGCTGAGATGTTAACTGTAATGCAGATCTCATCTGGCTTGCACATCTTAGATGGGACAGTCTCCATTTTACATTCTTCTTCAGTGGTACAGACGTAGCAATCTATGGCTGTGAAAGTGTTAGACATATAAATATTCATAAATATGGTTTCATGAATATTCAGTGGGTGTGATTCAGGAGTAAAATTCACTTTTCTTCTTCACTTATTTGTCAGCAAAGCAAGTAAAACTATCTTACAAATTTAACCTTTAACCTCTTGGTTTCCTTACTTATTTCAATAGTCTTGTTACAGGGACTGGCATTGTATACTTGATAGAAAGGGGAAAAGTACAATTTAAAAAGTGGCTATTGTACCAGAAACCACAAAAATCTATTGTTCCAAACGAAAGGAGAAACAAATGAGAGTAATCTTACCCAATCAAGAAGACCAAAATTATTATTATCACAATTACAATCAAAATTAGCAAAATATTATTCAAAAGTTTAGAGACATTTTATTGTTCTTTTGTGAAGAATAACAGTAGCAAAATACCAAAAAGTATATTTTACATCAAGGCAAACATGTCACTACTTGCTCCATTTATAAAAAAAAAAAAATGGTCAACTTGCTAGGCCTTATCTAATACAGCACTCCAGAATCATGGACTGACTACCGTTATAACTTCCTTACGCACCTAAAGTTGGAAAACAATTTCCCCCCTATCTGGGAATCCTCCATTTGTTACTTACTTGGAACTGATGATCCAGCAGACACTGTTACATCAGTACTGGCAACAGATGGTGGAGTTGTTGCTATAGACAGGAGAATGAATAACATCAACATATGAGTAATGACTTGATCAAGCCTTATATTTGATGTCAGACTTGTGAATGTCAAATGTCAGTAAAAACTTAATACTTTACTATATTACATAATGTTACCTACAATTAGTGGTTTACTCTAAATTCGCTATACTAAGAGCACACATTTTTTTTTTTTTAAATTATTTATACAAATCAATTTTAATATATATATATATATAACTGACAATATCTCTCTGATTTTGCTATGTAGTTTAGTTTTATTCTTCAAGTGTTTGACTTCATCAATGATTTGATTCTGCTAGAATAGTCTTGAATCAATGTTATGGAAGTCTCCTTGTTAAAACTAGACACACCTTTTGCTGTTTTCAAGATGAATATAATTTACAAAAAGGTGGTTTACACTTTGACAACAACTACAGTCTGTGTCTTTCACTGCATCAACATATATATATGAACCAGTCCATGAATCAATGGAACAACCAATGTATCATGTATGCTACCATACTCTGCACATTGCTTTCCATAAACAGGTGGCTTCCAAGACAAAGCCACTTACCAGGAACTTGTTGAGGGATGTCCATGTCATTGCACAAGTGTGTATCACAGAAACAGACCCGCCCAACCACAGCAAACAATTGGTCAACTAGAGGGCTGTTAGTGTAGTCATAGTAACGCTGAGCTGATATGCATCCGCTAGTAAAATCGGGGCCAGCAATCGTAGGCATGCACTGGCGGAAAATTTCATCTCCTGTAGTTGGAAATCCGGATGCTGTCGTAGGAAAAACAAAGAAAAAACTTCATCAAAAAGTTTCAATCCATTTAATCATCAGTCAGTGTTTAGTCTCTTCTTAAATAAAGTATTTTGGTATAATTTTTACGGCGAAAACAGCAATTTTCATGACCGACACTTTCAAATATAGTTTAACGATATTACACACTGAATTATTAAAATATAAAGCCATATTGCTATGGACCACTTCTGATATGGATCACTTCATCATAAAGGTCTGTTAAATGACATTATTCTTTGCAAGTTTGAAATAATGGGTAAACTTTTTTCTTTTCTTTACCATAAGAAGAATCTGATGAAAGACCTGCACTAGTTATGGCGATCGTGCCTTTTCTGTCGCTGCGCCTTCTCTTTGGCACAAACTCCCATTTCACGTTGGTGACTCTCCCTCCCCCTCCATTTTCAAGAAACAACTTAAAACATTTCTGTTTGATTCCTGGTTTCTTTATTCACTTGGTTTCCTTTGTCTCTTTCCTACTTTGTAAAGCGCTTTGAAACGCTGTATTAAGTGCTATATAAATATAATCTATTATTATTATCATTTATTATATATTATTTATTAAAATACTCACGTAAAAGGTAGAATCCAGTGATGTTTGCTGTAGCACAAACTTCACCCTGTTCGCAGATCTCCAACGGCACATTGTCTTCAGCACAAGTTGATTCATCCACACATTTGTAACATCCAAAAGCTTTGAAAAAAATAAAATAAAACACAGATCCATTGAGTTAAATAAAACTGGCCAATTTTAATAACTCTAGTAAAAATTTAGCAATATGATAAAAACTCTTCATAAGTTTGGATGATTTGAGAGTTCACAAGAAAAGTAAATAGGCAGGCCAACTTTACAAAATTGATCCCCATATATAACATATCAAAATTGATCCCCATAATTACAAAATTGATACCCAGATGTACCAACAGAAAAATTGATCCCCGTACAAACAATAACAAAATTGATCCGCATAAACACAATTACAACCTTGATCCCCACATGTACCAGTTCAAACTTGACCCCATACATACCATTCCAAAATTGACCCCATACATACAATTACTAAATTGACCCCATACATACAATTACAAAATTGATCCCCTTACACAAATTACAAACTTCATCCCCACATGTACACATGTACCAGTTCAAACTTGACCCCATACATACCATTCCAAAATTGACCCCATACATACAATTACTAAATTGACCCCATACATACAATTACAAAATTGATCCCCTTACACAAATTACAAACTTCATCCCCACATGTACCATGTAACAAACTGATCTGGCCATACATACCATTCCAAAATTGATCCCCATACATACCATTCCAAAATTGATCCCCATACAAATAATTACAAATTTGATGTAAATCGCATACCTTGAGTAGTGGGTGGTCTAGTAGTGACAGTGGTCGAGGCCACTGTTGTTGTTGGAGCCGTAGTGACCACCGTTGTGGTCTGAGGAGTCGTTGTTCTCAAAGTGGTCGTAGTTGGAACAGGAGTTGTGACTGAAATTTAAGATTAAAATAAAGAAGGATAAAACGAAACTTTTCTAATTAGCAGTAGTAGATTTTAACATAAAATAATGTTTGCTTATCTTCACGCCACATCATTATTACACTCATACAAATACGACATACAGCATATAGTTTCTTATTGTGGTCCCTATTAATAGTATGAATGTTTCCTCCTTTCGTAAGAAACTTGTTCACTCTTTCACACAACCACTTGCCACTGACAGCAATTACGTTCCCAATTTGATTATATAGACATATGTCCAACCATTTGAAAACATTTTCTGGACAGGGCAAACATCACTTCACAACACGACCTGTGATGACTGTACCTCAATTTTCCGCTGGGGGGGGGGGAAGGTGAAGGGGGCATACTAAGTCCCAAATCGGACAATCATTTCTGAACATGGACAGTTGTATCTGAGTTGTCATTAATGAGACGTGTCCTAATGTACTGATACAAATAGGACAATAAGTGTTTTGCATGTACAGCTGTGCCCTGAAATGTACAGCTATATTTTGACAATATTGCTACTGAAAACATTTAATTTTGATGGCCTTAACACAATATAAATGGGTGATTTTTCTAGATTTTCTCATCTTGAATGTAATGTCTATGGTAAAAATACAAAAATTGGAGCAAATGTTTGAAGAAAGAAAGAGCAATTAACAAGCTTATTTGTGTCATAAATGAATCCATGTGCCCTCATTTTCTTCTGGTCTGGTAGCTGCCTTCCAAAAGCAGGATTAATTTCTTATTTCATCATGTGACTTTGCAGAAAATTCAAGCAATTAATTGAATATCATGAGAATGATTTTACCTGCAACAGCACACTTCAGCTGATCTTACCTTCTTTCTCTTGAAGGAGGATCTCGCTGTTGCAGAGGTCTGTCCGACAAAAGCAGACAGTGCCCTCTACGTCCAGTAACTCCAAACTGGTGGGTATGGACGATGCAAGGTCAAAGTAATCGCGACCAGCCAAACAAACCGTCTCTGGAGATACGAGATTCTCGTTGAAGCATCCCCGAAAAACATCGTCGCTCGAGACAGTAAAGGAACCTTTGGGATGTGAAAAGCAAGCATCGACAATTTCATTATTCTGGACTGAGAACAAACAGAAGAATCTGACCACCAAGTAATCACACGTCGACAGTGTGAACTATCAAGGAACACATGTAGTGTATAATAGTGTAGAATCACAGGAAGGGAATGACCTCACATTTCTTTGAATTTACCATTTTGAAAAGAGTGTAACTATTAGCTGCCTCAGAGTTAGTTGGGCATTATCAATATCAGATTGAGAAGGCTTGATCCTTACAAAGGTTTAACAAATGCATCAAGATCTGCTGGGAAGAGATTTCAAAAGAAATTTGGCTTATTATTGATAATTTTTCTAACCCTCTCAGAATTCATTACTTTCCAATTAGCTTGTCTGTTCATGATTTTGCTTTGAATGGTTAATGTGCTTGAATGAGGCCATAAAATGTCTGTTTGCTCTTACTGTTCAGCTTAAAGTAATCAATGTTGTCTTAACAATTCTATAGCTGTGAGGACAAAGTTTAGTGGCTGGCTAATGAGCATCATCTAGCCCACAATTTTGCTGTTCTGCTAGGGTATGTGTAATGGTTCACTATCATAAGCATTAATTAACATCATAAAATTCTGTGGGTAAATCTTAGTGAATCACTGATTGTAAATACAGGCAAGAATTGCATAAAAACATACCCAAGCCAAAGAATGCTGTAATATTTCTTGTGATGCAAATTTCGTTTGCATTACAAATCTGGTAAGGGACATTATCGCCAGAACACTGTTCCTCTCCGAGGCAGGTGTAGCAACGATAGGCTGTAATAAAGGTGATTAAGAAATGAGACAAATGTTTCTAGTGTTACCGGCATGTGTTCTATTGCAAAACAAAATTGAAAATCTGACAGGCACTTTGGTTAACATAAACAGCATAAATATTAACATATACAATAACAGAAGGATAACTAACAATAACTTATTCAAATTATGGACATCCAAAATGGTTTATTGTAATACAAGACCGAACAATATGTTTTATATCTTAATATGTTATATTACTAATTTTTTAATAAAAAACATAGATGGAAGATTAAAATTCAAATACCTGAGGTAGTAGTACCATCAGTAACTGGATTAGCTGTTGCATCAGTAGACAGAGCTGAGACTGGTGTTGCTCCACTAACTGTAGATCCTACTGTACCATCAGTAACTGGACTGGCTGGTGTATCAGTAGAAAAAGCTGTGACAGGTGTTGCTCCACTAACTGTAGATCCTGCTGTACCATCAGTAACTGGACTGGATGGTGTATCAGTTGACACAGCTGAGACAGGTGTTGCTCCACTAACTGTAGATCCGACTGTACCATCAGTAACTCGACTGGCTGGTGTTACAGTAGAAACAGTTGAGACAGGTGTTGCTCCACTAACAGTAGATCCTGCTGTACCATCGGTAACTGGACTAGCTGGTGTATCAGTAGATACAGCTGAGACAGGTGTTGCTCCACTAACTGTAGATCCTGCTGTACCATCGGTAACTGGACTAGCTGGTGTATCAGTAGATACAGCTGAGACAGGTGTTGCTCCACTAACAGTAGATCCTGCTGTACCATCTGTAACTGGACTGGCTGGTGTATCAGTAGACACAGCTGAGACAGGTGTTGCTCCACTAACTGTAGATCCT
>KN884603.1:21246-49584 GCA_000934455.1 Apostichopus parvimensis
CAATGTTGAATCCAGATTCTTTAGAGAGGATTGAGGTACACGAACTGAAGGCTATGGATTGGCTGAATAAACCTATAGACACATCTACCGCTGATAACACGTCACCGGCAGCATCCATGCACTCATACAGTAAGTATATAATATCGGTCTCATGTTCGTTATGATGTCCGATGAATAGCTTATAGGTATCTCCTCCTCTCTCTCTCTGTCGTTTGAAGCCAAGACCCCGACTACTTGAAATGGCACATTTTGTAAACGGATTGACATGAGGGGTGAGGGTCAGGGTCAGGGAGATACCTCCCCCCCCCCCCTCACTCACCCACGACTATACTGGCATCTTTGTTTTCACCACTATTCTTCTAGGTGAGCAGTACTTTAACCGTGACCCACACTCGCCCCTCTCGTGAGCCCTTCTCCTCGCCGTATGGCACCCCTTGGAGCCCTAAAGCACCATAATTATGATTGACCCACCCCTCCATTGTTAAGATTTCACAGACACAACCAACAACATAAAGTATATAGTTACACCTATATCTTCAATGTGCCCGGAATATTCACGGAGGCTCCTTAATCTTGGGGGTTCCTATAGGAAATTACTTCATCTGCACGCCTATTGGGTAACTCGATACTTTCCCGTAAATGCCCCGTATATGACTTCAGCTGCCTATTGGAAAGATCGACACTATCCAGTACATACATACCCCAGTTAATGAAATTTCATGCAAACTCCGTTGAACTGTGGACGTTGGTGTTGTTTCAATTACAGCTGCTTTAGTGAATTCAAGGAATCGACGACAATCGGTCGCTTTCGACCCGACAGTGGAGCACGGATTTGCGGAAAATCATAAATCACAAGAAGACGCCTCCGCCAACGCCACGGTGTCTGACGTACTTAAGGCCTTGGCTCTCAGAAGCGCGTAAGTCGAATGAAGTTTATGTAACATAACTACCCGGCCCTCCACCTTTTCCTTCTCTGCCGAGCAACCACAAATATATATATATTGAATACGTTTAGAGCACTTCAAGACCCATCGAAACGTTTCTCTCATCATAACGGTGAGCGACATTCTAAAGGACTTGATACTCAAAAGGTCGACCCAACACCACCCCATCTTCCCCACGCACCCACGTTATGCTACCCAGGGATGGCGAAGTCAAGGGGCGCACAGAGGGGAACGTGCCCGCCCAGTTTTGTGTGCCTTTTCATAAATTATAAGGTCATTCTTTACGTTACTTTTAAAAAAATTGTCCTCATTTGAAATATTACCAATTTTAATTACAAAAGTAACATGTTGTTGAAAAACAGAAAGAAAGAAAATATTCAACAAATGTGCTAATTTGTTGAAAGATATTGAAAACTGGTTTGTACGGAATGCAATAATGATCTTATCCCCTTTCTTGTGGGAAGGAGGGGGGGGGGCGTGTTAAGTTAACTTTGTGGTTCGCCGCTTCGAATTAAAGTCACGTGTTCCACTGCCCCTCGATGGTTTTGCCCGCCCAGACTGAACCCTTTTCCACTGCCAAGGATCTACCCCCTATGGCAAGCCGTTTTAATATTTATTTATTTATTCTACTTAAGAATTCCACTCTAAGTGATATTAAATTTCACTTAAGTTTAAAAGCAATTGTCTTTTATTAATGGTTTACAGATTTCAAGATAAAGAAGATGAGCAAAAAGCGGTCGATCTTAGCATTGGTCATGGACCTCACAAATTTACTCCTGAAGCAATTGGCCTGAAGGGACCAGCTGCCAGGCGAATCAGTGTGCAACTAAGTTCTTGTCAATGTGAGTCGAGACTGAAATATATAGTATGTTATGATATAGCATACCAGATTGTATAATGCAAATGAAAATGCTTTATCAATATCTTCGTTACAGTAGCGTGTTCAAGATTTCAAAATGGAAATTCTGAATTCCCTCGACTTTCTCAGATAGGGGCATTAACTTACATGGAAGAGCCATATGCGGATGAAAGATTTTTATATAGAATGGGTGTATGGCCCGGGATAGATGAAGCCGGCTCCCCGTGAAGAAATGTAGAAACACCCGACTGCCGATGGGGGTGGGTGGCCATGCCCCCCACCCACCCTAACCCATTTGCGCACGCCATTGATTCGTTCTCGACCGTTCCGGGGGAGGCAGATGGTGTTTGTGTTGGGGTTTGATCCTGTGCCGTCAGTTAATGTTGAACCAAGTGTCCTGATATGAGTCTACAATTACTAAACGAAGTATAAATCTTAAGATTCAATAGGATAGCATCCTACCCCCCCCCCCCGTCCCCTACATTTTCCTTCCTTCCTTTACCTGTCCTTCCGCTGCTGTTAGTAATTCTAAGTTCGTTAGGTTTATTATAATGATATGTATCTTATTCTCAGTGTTTCCGCAGTCAGCTAAAGGGGATCACCACGACCGACACGTGAAATTCCAAGCACCTTTCGCCGGCCACGCCGAACTCCCTGCTGCACGAAAGGGAAGCATGCTTATGTTGAGTACAGGACACGCAAAGTCCGCCCTGCGTCGTGGTTCGCTCGGTGTCCACCGCGGTGCGCTGATGGCTAGCGGTTCCATGATTCACATGGCCAACGAGGACCTTCTGAATTCGGCGACACGCATCAACGAGGTCAAGCGAACTTCGGAACTAAGTCATTTACATTACTTTTCTGGGGCAAAGATCGCTAATCTAGCTGGGTCAAGGAAGAAGAAAAACAAGGAATCAGTCCGCCGCAACTCAGTCGTCACAGAGAAATTTCAAATATTGCAACAGCCCGGCGCCCTCCACCCAGACGACCAGTTTTTGGTGAATTTATTCCGATCACAGTGTGAAAATTTGAAACATTTAGCGGCATAGTGTTATGTGTAAATGACAAAGCAAAATGAAACAATTAAGTGAGAAATATTTACTGTGTAATAATGATATTTTAACAGTTAATACCGAATATAACGCGATAATAGAACAAAAGACGTAGAATTTTTAAATAAAAATTGAAATGAAATAAAATCACGAGATACTAGCAATTACTGCGATTGTGTCTTATTTTCCAAAAAAAAAACAAAAAACAAAACAAATCCTAATAAAAATATGTACAAAACATTCAGTACCCTATGCTTATCTGTCACCAAAAGTAAAGTCATTTTCTTACCCCACCCCCACCCCCACCCCCTCCAACCCATTTCAAGGAAAAGTGGTCTCCCTCCAAAGAAAGAAGAAGAGAAAAGTGATACTTCACCCTTCCATTTCAAGGAATGGGGGTTAAATGTGCTCTCAATATAATTAATATGCAGCCCTTTGAACCACGTCATACAAGATGATTACAACAAAAGCTTAACAATGCCACAAAAATATCAATATCTAACTCTAATAAATTGACATTTGCCAGGAAATTGTACTTCGAAAGAAAGTGAACCTTTTTACATTTTGCATAATATTCATAAATGATTACATTTATATAGTATCCTGCCATCTGAGCTTTTTTTTTCTGTAAAAAATGAAACTTTATTGGGTACAGATATTTTTATCTTGGGTGCACTTTTAAGCTGTCGTAAATAACATGATGATCAAATGACATAATTATTGCGTAACCTTTTTCTTGTTCGTGGTATAGGGATGTGGACTCGGGTGCTGTGTAAGGGACGTGGAACTTAAATGGTATAATGGGCTACATACAATGGCACAAAACTTGACTTATTTTGCGATATTTTACCGATCACCATCTTGCTATCCCAACACTAAATGTTCTATTGATTTGTCTCTATCATATATAAATGGCGGTTGAACTTGCTTCTCCTTGTGAGGTGTGACTTAGTGGTGGAAACCAAAGGGGACGGGAGAGGATGGGGGGGGGGGGGTTAGGTAAAGGGACTGTAGAAACTCAGGGAGAAGGATGACAACATATATGTTCATATACAAAGCACATATGTTCAAAAATACGTTCATATATAAAACATGTATGTTCACAAATGTGATACTTAATACTAGAGTGAGAGAAACTGAGAAATTTGGACGGTACGTTAGGTATACGCTTCACCAAATCACATGCAGAAACTGGAAAGGACTATAGAAGCATATATTATTTGAAATATGTTTACGAGTAGAAAATATGTCCTATAGACGATCGAGCGTCCCTCTGTGTGCCAGAGGGCCCCTTCCTTTGAACAAAAGAATTTGGGGTCAAGGTCACGTACACGGGAAATGGTACCACATAATTCCATCGCCCCCTCTCCCTTTCCAAAGTTCCACCCAAACTTCGAGCGCTATCCAGACGACCTTCAAGGTCATGTGGATTCAACTACTGACTGTCTGAAAGTGACGAGTCTACACTTCAATAACCCGTTTCACACTAATTGTCAGGAGTGGGCAGAAATGCTATCTTTTTCTTTTCATCCAACAAATCTTTTATCCAACTATCCCGAAGACCTTCAAGTTCATGTGATCTCAACTACTGACTGTCATAAAGTGATTCTTCACTTCAAGAACCCGTTCCACACCAATTGTCAGGACTGGGCAGAAATGCTATTTTTCTTTTTTTTTAACTAATGCTTATACATACATAACAACGATCAGTTTTTCGTTCAAGTCTCGGCTGGTAGCAAGAATTACGGTAACATTAACGGATCACGTGTATGCCTGCCATATCACATAGAGGAATGAAGTGAATGGGGATAAAACACGTGAAGTAGAATCTATAAGTCGTAACCCATCCCTCCCCTTTTCAATCCAATCCCCCCCCCCCCTCCATTTATTCAGCACATTTTCCTTTTAAACAATATAGCATACATATTCTTGCATAGAACATGTTTTTATGAAATTTCAAGAACGGAACAACTCTGGGCATTCAGAAAATGCATGTTGTAATTGAATATAACTTATTTTATCTTTCTTACACTTACTTGTTTTTGAATGAATATAACTTTCAACATCAATTGCAAACTTAAATTGCAAACGCAAATATTAGGTAAGTTCTTATTTCTCTTACAATCATAAATATAATAATTCATGTCTAGTATAAAGAGAATTATATGGGTGACTATATCCATTTTCGTACCCGAAAAAATATTTCGTTTTGAAAAGAAAAACTGTTGCTTTAAAAAACGGTTCTCTACGTCAAATATGAAATATAAATTTAAAATTACAGTCCCAAAATAGATGCTCGATATTCTCAGTTTCTCTGTTGCAGAAGGAACAAACCTCTGTATCATTTATACCCATCAATGCTAAAAGTTTATTTGTTGCAATAATACGGTGTAAAAATTTAAACTGAAAGTATTGGAGCTTTGCATATAATACAGTTTAGTATGGAATCTCAATCCAAGTTAATTGAATACTTGCGTTTCAAACTGTCAGACATGTAAGTCTACGTCCAAACGTACCCAGCACATGCGAGTGGAATAACTATTGCCCATGGTGTTCGGGTGTCGTGAGATTATCGAAGGTACATTGAACAGAAATAAGCGACAATGTCATCCGTATTGAGAACTGGTAGTAGCAAATATTTTGTAATTATATCTAATTGCCATATTTTAAAAATTTGTTAGTTTTTTTTAGGATTCATCACACTCATTTCATTTCTTTTCTTTGGGTTGGGAACGGCGGAGCGAGTGGGCGAGGGGTGGGGGGGGGGGTGGTTAACCTTTGACCTTTTACAACACCTTACTTCTCGCTTACTGAGAGGTGAAAGTCGATGAACCGATAGGACGCGAACAAAGGACCAAACTAACAAAAAATTGTGAATGTTTTCCATGTTTATTGTAACGCTAGTTTAGTACACAAGAGTATATGCACGAATAACTCACATAAATCACAGAGTCAATAAGAGCAGAAATTCACCATTAACTTATCATTAATTGTTGTACTTAACTCGTTACTTTTATCTGTTAGTGATATTGTTTACCTTGCAAGAAACATGAAACTCATTTTGTTTGTTGTTGTTTTTTTCCCTAGAAAAATAAATAATTCAGTTCTTAATGATATTATGAGATGAAACGCACTGTTAAAGTTATTCACGATAAAGACTGGTCCACTTATTAATGTGCAGTGTGGATGGATATATGCTACAAAGTGAAACCAATAAGGGCTACTCAAAAAAACAAATCATGACATTTATTCATTGATAAAAAACAATGGGTTTAAATTGGAGCATGCATGAGAAATTCTCGTTGTCATAGCAATAGCCACCCAAAATATTGAATAACCCTTTACTTCATTTGTGATCAAGTGAATAGAGTGACCTTATTTATACTTGACAAATAGATGTTTTCCTACGTCCACCACAGAACAATTTCACAGAGTTGAGTTCTGGGGAGCACCAGGAGAGGTACAGCCATCCCCCACCTATAGGCGATTGGGTATTGTCAAGGTGTCATCTTGTGGTCACAACCATATGGCTTCTCATCCATGATCTACAGTGCAGAATAAACACAAGGGCAAAAATGGACAGTTAATTATTGTTGGATTAAGGAAGTCTGGGAGCCATGTAACACACATGTTTGTGGAGGGTGTGGTGGTGTGGGGATGGAGAGGGGTGGGTGGGAAGGCAGAGGGTATTGGGGGACTAGCTCTCTTGTTGGTATGTAACTGCTCTTCTGCAAAATAGAAACTTTGCAATACAAAGACATTTATCCAAAAGGTAGAACAGTAACCACATTAAAGTGTTGTATCAATGCAAGAGACACTTAGTTTTCGAATATGAATACTGGATCTTAACACATCTGGAACAGGATGGGTTATCAAACAACAGAGATTTCTCAAACAGGTGTAAAACATGATCACATAAGAACGTTAATGTTGAAACTTGAGAATGAATTAACACTTTCAACTTCTTCTCTTGTTTTTAACCCAAATAAAGACTTAATGATCTGTCACGTGAAATATGCCTGGAGAATGCTACTTGCTTAACTCGTTAAAATGTAATTATGTGTAAAGTATAATGTAAAAATTATAGGTATTTTTATCTTATCAAAATCCAGCAAAATGTCCGTGTGTGCCCAAGAAAAATATTGTTTTACAACTTTGTGGTGAAAAACTTAATGTACAGTTAATAATAGGAATGCATACAATAGGAGAGCAGAGAGTTTTAGCTTTCTTTAAATTTGTGCAGAATAAAATTACTTTAAACAACAAAAAATACTGCAAAAGTGTTTAATATACACCAGGAGTGTATCGGCACGACATAGATGAGTTCAGTATTTACACTGTATGACAGCAAGAGAAGAATGCGAGCCAGAAATTCTAAACATTTAAATTAACATTAAAATCATAAAAAAAAGTAGTAATTTCAAAACCTACATTTGTTAAAGGAAAGAAAATCAAAAGGAGTTCAGCGGTAATCCTAAGCTCACTGGTTTTGATTTTTCTGTTTTAGCCACAAAAAAACAAAAACATTTTTGTTAATTTCTAATTCAATTTTCTAAAAACAAAACGAGATGAACGAGAAAATGGAAAGAATGTTCTTTTAATAGCTTGATTTCATCACACTACTTTTTGGCACCAAAAAATTGAATCTATTTGCATTGAAGGCCATAACAGAACCACATGTAACATTTTAAATATTAATGTCACTTTAATAATCCAACGCAATAGACTGGAATTGTTCTGTTTTAGCCACAAAAAAATTTTTTTTTGTTAATTTCTAATTCAATTTTCTAAAAACAAAAGGAGTTGAACGAGAAAATGGAAAGAATATTCTTTAAATAGCTTGATTTTATCACACTACTGTTTGGCACCAAAAAATATTGAAACTACTTGCATTGAAGACCATGACAAAACAGCATATTAGCACTTAACTGATGAATGTAAAATTATAAATTTGAATGTCACTTTAATAATCCAACGAAATAGATTGGAAGAGAGGCTTATTGTTGTGAAAGAAATGATAGGTATGATAGATGACACAACCATTGACACGAGGATGCTACATGGTATGACGGTTGTAATTAACTTCAGCTTATTTTGTTCAAATAAAGTTTGGGGACCTCTACGCACAAATCTGCAGATCCATTGGCTTTTTTTTAAAAGTCGATGTCTCAAGGTTGGATGAAAGGAAGATCCTAAGAGATGTTAAAGCAATTTGGACTCTTACTGACATAATAGAGCCCCCTGACCACTTTTCACCAGAATAATTCAATTCTCACTCATGCAATGGCTTCGATGTACATGCTATGATGAATTTCTTTTCACTCAAAATCAGTCCAACCCTCTCTTTAATAAGCCGGCCCTTCTTGTAACCTAGCTTCTTCAATGATCATGAAGACACATAACTGTACAACTGAATCCTACACACCGAGTGACTGATGAGCGTCCAACGAAAGACTGCTTTCTGTTAACGACAAACCCTTTGTTAAGGGTCACATGCAAACTATTTCCCACTGAGTGGTAATTGTTGGGACAGCTGATGAAGCTGATGTGACTTAGAGCTAGCTAAATCTTGATCAATCCTAGTCGTATGTATACGCACACTGCACGACTATCCACTGTAGGATAGTTGAATTGACTTGGAACGCATTCATTTTTTGCAGTGTAAGCTCAGTGAGTTGTGAATTCTCTGAATGAGATGATTCTTAAAAGATACTGTATATGATTCGTCTCTCTATCACGAGTATAAATCTCACTATATTAATTTGGCATGGAATCCCTTCCAAGTATTCCGATGATGCAGCCTACATTCAAGAAAAAGAGTGAAAACTGATCTTACAATACACACAAGAGTGAAAATATCAAAATAAATGATTTTAATCAATTAGAGAATGGCAAAAACCCAAATACCTTTTACACTCGACTGAGATGTTATTTTATTGCATTTTACTGAAGTTGGGTGATTATATATTTGAGATCATATTTTACATTCCATTCAACCTTGAACCTTCAAACGACAACCGTCCGACAGTCACAAACGATTTGATGAACACCCTTTGTCAGCTCTAGTACTTATCATCACATATAAGTTCCAGAGAACAACCCAGGTGGTAAATTTATATGACTGACGAAAGCGGAATATATTCTAAGGCATCCTGTTGAAGCTTACAACCAATTCATATGAAGTCATTAGAGATAACAACATTGGAATTCGATACATTTTGTGCAAAAAGTGAAGTATTGATATTAAACAAGTGCTTTTTCTTGATGCAGCTTTTTGTTCCAGTGCACAATGCTGCAATACACCTGTTTGCTTCTAGTCCACTTTTGATGGCATTAGGATACTTCAAATATTTCAGCTTTACTTTCATTACAATATTGGAATCAGAAACTGCCATGAAGCCATTCTCAGTAAGTATCCTAATATTGAAGAAAAGTGAGAGAAAATATCAGAATGTTCCATTCAACATCCAGACTTAAAGGAGCCTTCCTTTTATAATTGTAAGATGTACACATCTAAATAGAGAGATATAAAACCAGTACTTTAGTAATCATTTTGGCACAATTATCCAACTAGAATTGGGTTTTACCTTTAAAAGGTGATATTGTTTAAAACATTGGATTATATTATTACTGTAATTCCTAAGGTTTTCTAAGGTCACCACAAGTACTAAACTTGAGAGGACAAACTTGATCATGTTAACTTTAAGCTACACAAGAAGCACAAAAAGCTACAATATAAAATGTCAAATCCGACAACAAATTCAGGAAAATAATCCAATTTTGTCAATAAAATTAATGCCAAACATTCATAAACATTACCCAATTGAGAGGTGCCATATGAGGTAAGTTGGTTGAAGGCAAATACATATACAGTATATATAGATATACTTGTAGTTTATTGAATAACTACACCAACAAGTAAAGGAACTTTGAAATCTTTAAAAAGGCAAAATAAAATTGGCAAAAACAAAGAAGAAGAAGAAAAGGGTTTCAGCATAAAGACTGACTTGGTAACAATGGAAGTTGTAGTCAACTAATCGATTAACAAACAAAGAAAAATACAATCCCATCTGTATTGAAATGTGAGATAAGTAATTAACAAAATTATGTCTAATAACCAAATAATAACCAAATACAAATAATGGTATTCAGTGCTATAAATATTGTTTAAGGGTTTCTGCCTACCAGGAGTTACTTTCTTTTGTTGGTTGATGATGCCAACATTTATGCAATTTTGTCACTTATGCAATTTCCGTTGCTTAAATATTTTCTCATCAAAATCCAGCGTTTGGTCAACATAGACTAATATTCATGTCAGGATGTTGATATTAATGTTATTGGTGGAAATTGTAAATTATTATCGTTATTCTCATCTTGTTATTATTTATTTTTATAAGCTAACAATAGCAACTATTTGCTGACAACTATTGGGGACTTTCCTCTCCTATAGGTACATAAAGGTTAATTAATACAACAAGTATCTTAAAGAAACAAAAAAGATGAGATGAATATCAAACTTCAAACAGTATTTATGAAATTGTTCATAATGAGTAAAACAATTAGACTTCATCAAGTCATTATGTAGAGTGTTGATTTCATTTTCCATTTACATCTAAGACATAATAACATTGAGGAAAAACAATATATATGAGAATTGTTCAACTCAATATCCCGAATTAAAGGAGCCTTCTAAACTGTTTTCAATGAAATGTGCACATCCCACAGCCGAGAGACGGAACCAGCACTTTAGTAGGCATCATTTGACATGATTATCTATCTCTTCCATTCAGGACGTTCTCACAATGGTAAAACTTTCCTACTGTGGTAATGACACAATATTACTTTCTGTCCCATTTCTTTCATACACTGATGATATATCATTGCAGTTGTGACTTTAGGTAGACTACCCCTGTGACCTTACAAGATGAGTTTCTCTCTACCTTAAATGAAAACTTTGGATATGTTTCATTTAAATGGTAGCTTGTACTATTTAGTTAATTAAAGCTAATGTGGGTTCTATGTCTTCAAATTATTTGAACATTTTCCAATGTCCCTAATTTTATATTACCAAAGAAATCTGATTTGTTAAAACCAAACACACAAAAAAAAAAAAAACAACAACTGCTGACTTTTACAAGTCTAAAAGCACATTGAATAATAAACCTGCTGTGATGATCAAATTGTTTAATGTACATTAGAATGACCAAATATGTCAATGTCAAACTAGGGTCATTTCTTGAATGAGCAACAAACTAGCTATTTGAAAATTCAAATAATGATACGCAGAAACTGGAAGAAAAATAGGCTAATCAAAGATCAAAAAGCAAAAGTCTAATTTCTAATCATGCAACAATTTCAACAAAGTTTGGCATTTTATCCAATCCAAACTTCTGCATGAAAACTAGCAACAGATAGCCAAAGATACACAAACATCAAATGTTTACCCTGAATTTGTTTAATTCTATATCTCAAGTGGTCATTTGCAAAAACAAACAAAAGAAAACTTCTTTTTTACTAATCAATATGAAAATATAACAAATGATGAATCTTAAGGGAAAAGTAACGTAGCTACAGGTTCAAAGAAAAGGTGGTACCTATCATGCACTTGAAAATGAAAAAAAAAGTACAGTGCAATTTTTATTTCAGGTCTTAAGACTTAATTAAATCATGGGGTAATCCTCTCAGGTAACTTTTTTATTAATTTTTATCTTTTTATCCCTTTTTTCCCCTTTATTACTAAATGAAAATATATTACAACAGACTTTGACTTTTTTTTGTGATTTTGCCTCCCTTTTCCAAAGGGAAGACAACATGCAAACACAGATAATATTAACAAGATCGTTAAAACATTTAGAGTACTAACATGAATTATCGAAAGTAATATACAGGATTTGCTAATTTTCAAATGAAAAAAACACAAACAGGAAAGCTTCCTATATATGTACTTCATTACATCTTCATTTATCTTTTTCTATGAAGAGAAACAGAAATAGAAAAAGGAACAGACAAAGACAAATAAACTAAAAACATAGGCCATAGTTTGACTGATTGTAGGCTTTGCCTCTTCTGGTTGCTTAAAAAAATTGAAGTCTTCTTTTAAACTGCTACTCAGATAGTGAAATAAGTCAATGTTTTCTTATTTTTACTATTGCTATTATACTACAGTCTCAAGCAACTTACTGTGAATGTCAGTTTCACATCTGGTCCCAGCTCCTCCCCTCCCCAAACTTCTCCTTCCATTCGCCATCTTCATATGAAATTTGTTTTGTCAAATACAATTTTTTTGTAACCTTTTTCTTTTTTCTTTTAAAACAAATTTTGACAGTAAAGCTTTGGGAAGAATGGCAAGTAGGTAACTTCACCAGAAAATGAAAACCTTTGACCACATTTGTGAGCAGCAACACTGAACTGGGTAAAAATAGGGTAAAGTAAGAAAACACATTTTATATGGATAACACAAAGACATGTTTATACTGATACTGTTATCATGTTTATTCATAACTCTCCTTATGCTTATTCATTGCTATCATCCTCCTCCTCCTCTTCTTCAACCTCTCCGTAGCATTCCTCGGCTAACATGTAGTACTTGTTGGCCAACCTTCCCTTCATACCAGCCATGGCTGCTTCAGCTGCCTCGTTGTAAAGTTCCCCTGAAGAATGAGAAGGGGAACAAAATTCAGTGTCGAAGGATTGAATTTTTATCATTTTTATTTGCTGAATATGATATTTGAGTAGGACGGTTGATAAACGTTTCTACTACAAAATACCTGACCACGAAAAAAATAATGTTATTTTCCAAAACAAATAAACAAAGACCATCATCTAAACCAGGCTTACAACACTGCCTATCAAACATAAAATCAAGACTCAGGTATAATGCTTACAAAAATCAAAATCTGGTTCACGCGGGCAATTTGGCGAATCGAGAGTCACATATGGTTCTGTGAACAATTATGTGGTTTAATGAATCGTTTCAATTTCATATGCGAGCCGTGTTTCCTAATTTCACCAATTCTGGTGTTTTCCTTACATGGATTATGTTTCCAGAAACCTGCTCAGTCCGTATGTGGTCATGAAACTCTACCCACAGATTTGTAGTAAATTCAACACGGAATATCCATTTTTTTTATAAATATCTATAGATTGTTAAGATGGATTACAACCTACCAGCTTGAGATGGGTCCTTACAGAGTCCCTGGCCTCCTTGACGGTGCATTTCCGCTTGCCGAGCAATCAACAGGTAGTTGGGATCCGCCATGGTGCAGTCGTATTCACCGTTATCGTCCTCGCTGACCATGTCCACCGCCTGCTCGTACCAATTCATAGCGTCTGTCCACGATCTGTTCCTGTAAATTGGACGTGAGTCTCTATTAGAGGTGGACATTCTGCCTGACCTACCGAGTTATGATTTTATGTCAGCAAATCGAGAGTGGCAAACTGACTGCGAAATACAAACCGACTTTTGACAAAGAGCAAGGAAATATTTTGGTTAGAATAGGATTGGAAAAAAGTGATCTGACAATCTGCCAAGTTTTTTTTTTTTTTTTCAAATCTTTTATTCAAACTTTGAACTCAATGTACATTTTTCGTAAATAAACAATAGCTATTTCTTAAATAGCGACCAAAATTGTGAAAATTAAAGTGATCGATTAACAAAGTATATTAGATTATTACGAATTTCGAAATATATAATAAACAAGTTGGTGGAGCACAAGACATCTCTCGTAATTGTGAGCTTCCGATCCCGTTGCGACCATTAATTTCTCCTTTTCTTCATTTATTGTCCACTGAGGGACAAGAAACACTTGCTAAGACAAGATAAATCCAATCATGGATCTACAGACAGAAAACCAAATCATAACAGAAAATAACACTGTAAAACTTTTCTAGTGGTAGAAAAAAAATATTTATTTGTATGGTTTAAACGATAACACTTATTTGCACCCCCTTGTTGTGAAAAGTCATTTACATCCCAATATTCCACAGTGCACATTTTCAGTTAAGTTTGACATAACTGGAGTCCTCATCATCACTGCACCCTTAAAACATGACACAGATGACACACAGCAAGTCAGCGTTTTCTACGAGGGCCAAAGAAAACATAGCTTTCGGCAAAGAGCTATGCAGACCATCAAAATCTTGATATATCTAGATTGAACAGTGTGCAGGGTAGACCATTGAGCTTTTAGGAGAGAAACATCTGCTTACTATGAAGTCCCCATGTTTGTTTAGACTGGATTCAAGTCTTTCGTGGGATGCATTTGGCCCCTGGCCACTTATTTGAAAATCCCTGTTGTAGTGTGTTATGTATGCAGGACTCTATTTGAATTTTGTTAACCATTGAAATATTAAAACTGAATTAATGTGATACAAAATCTGTTACACATTGTTTCATATCACTAGCTATGTGAGTATTTTGGACAACATTTTGACATACAACGTCATGTTAAATTTTTTGCCATATCTGCTTCAAAGTGAGTCAAATACTGAAAAGAATTTCTTCACATAATGTGCATCTCCTCTTGATGCTAATACACCTGTGAAATTATGTAAACCTTTCCTGTGTGCAGAGACCTCTCTGTAAAGTCATGTTAGTACCAATAAAGTGACTATCCAGTGAAAACAAATGTGTCATAAGGCTTGGTCACGACAAAAGACTTGCTTGGCCATACACATCCGTCTGGAAAAACATGTTTCAGATGGTTAACCATCTTAGAACTTACCTATCTGTTCCTAAGCCGTTGCCTGTATCGTAAGCCTTGGCCATGTGAATCATTGAAGAGCGGTCCCCAGCCTCTGCCGCCATCTCCATGTACCGAATTCCCTCGTTGCGATTTGTCTCAGATTCCTGTCAATAGAAAAATTAAGCTACAATTAACCCAAATCGACCCATGCATACCATACATATTCCAAGATCAAACCTTGTCCTACGAACTTGAATTGATTCCGTGGTGTGTGGGGAGGTGGGGGCAGGGGGGGGTCAAGATGACAAGCAGAATTCCTCTTGCTATCAGTATCAGGATGAGTAACATCCTATCCACAGAACAAGGGATGCGTGCACACTGAACGACTAGTTTCTGTAAACGAGTGGTACTTGCCTAGATCACATGCAAAATTTACTTCCCTGTGATCAGTCACATTTTGTTGAAACGAACCAGAGAATGCTGCCGATTACCAGCTAGAATTGCACTCCTGATAACACCCCTCACCCCCCACCCTCTATAGAAGCAGAGTTGACTTAAAACTGACTAAATGTTAAACAACACACTGCCCGACTCCACACAATTTCCACATTGTCAAGTTGAGTCACGTCGCATTCCATGACGCAGTATGCAGCAGTTTTAATGGTTTCGTATTAACATTTGATGTCCACTTTATCAGAAACTTACATCAACGTGCAGGTCGGTCAGTATGTCATTGGGAATATTCAGATATATCCGAGCTGAAGCCAAGATGGATTCCAGAAAACCACACTGAGCTGACTGTTCAAGGTGATATAGTGCAGCCTTCAGATTCCTTGTATCTTCCGAAAGGGCAAAACGGCCCAACTCGTGATATTTGGCCAGTTCTAAGTGGATCTGGAACGACAAGTATAATATATGTTGTCATAAAAGACACATCATAGTATAGCAAATGTTTCCCTCTGAACTGCTTTCAGATAAAAGAGAGATTTACAGCAAATCTGCAACAAACGTCAAACTGACACTTTACTTTTATTAACTTGCATGTGATTGGGTGAAAACTTAATTTATCTTTAAATAGAACCAATAGGAGTGAAGATTGAATTACTCAATGAAGGAAATAGAAGAATAACACATTCACATTTAATCCTTTCCATTCAATAACTTTTCCAACTCAGATTCTGTAATATGCAACATTGTCGAAGGAAAATCCAACAAATATATTTAACCAGGAAATGGAATTCTTGCCTTTGTGTTTGGTACTTTGTTGCATTAGTTTGGGAGTCTATGAGCAAAGCCAGAATAGTACAACTCTGAAAAGTGTGAGATAACAAAACATAACCACTGAAATTATCTAATTTATGGTCCATGTCCTGCATCTGATGCGATTCTGAGAATGTTTTACCCTCAAAATAGAACTGCAGGCTTCTATTTTAGCGATAAACTCTTCCCTCTGTCAAAATAATTAATTACCTGTCCGAGAATTGATCTACCCGAGGTCGATGGGACCTGAATTTCCACAGAGGTCCTGCGAAAATCTTTCTCCATAGTGACACACGAGGGCCGGTGGATCACGTTACGCTTCTGGAAGAGTCGTTGTTCCTCCTCCTTCAAGAACAAGAAAGGGCCAAGATGAAGGAAACCATACCATATTTTGGAAGGTCAAAAAATGATCTTAATTACTTACATTGGGGCTATACTCAAAAATTGATCTTAATTAATACTTAAAGTTGCTTTTTTGTGTTGAGTTTCTACTTTTTGGTTTAACTTTCTACTACTTTGACCAGGTCATTACCATACATTCCAAGTTCATCTGCACTTAATGGGCCAGCCATGTATATGTTTGGTCACCAAGGTAACGGGGCTATGGTGTAAAGCATACTCTGGTCATTGAATCATCAGAGATACTAGCCTACACATATTCTGAGTTAAGCTGCACTTAATGGGCCAGCCATGGCATGTCTTTTGGTCACCAAGGTAACAGGCTATGATGTAAAAGCATACTCTGGTCATTGAATCATCAGAGATACTAGCCTACACATATTCTGAGTTAATCTGCACTTAATGGGCCAGCCATGGCATGTCTTTTGGTCACCAAGGTAACGGGACTATGATGTAAAAGCATACCCTGGTCATGGAATCATCCGAGTTCTCACTGATGTATCTATTGCGACTGCTCCCGCTGATTGGGGTCACCTTGATGGGAACACAGGAGGGTGTGGTTGGGGTCGAGGGCATGCTGATGTCACTCTCGGATGTTTCATCCTCGTCTTCATCCTCCTCCCCTAAGGTACCCAACGAGGGCTGACTGTCCTCACTCTCCGACTGTCTCTCAGTGATCAGGTAACGTGTGACCTCCAGAGGTGAGATGGAATACCGAGGTCGGAACACAGTCTTCACCTTCTCAGAGGGAGCAACGTGTGTGTCAGAATTATTCTGCAAAAGATTTGAACAATTACAAGTTGGTCAAGATTAGGCTCATATTTTTTAGGGTAGCTTATGTTTTCTGCTTATCAGAGGTGCGATATAGAAATAATGGAAAACAAATGAACTGTTGGCCTTTAAGAAACTTTTTTTATATCTACCTTGAAGCCAAACAAAACAGATAAAATGTTGTCAAACTATGTTAAATTTGTTACCGTAACATCAAACTTGCATCAATCTAATTGCTAGAAATACATAGTTTAGCATACAGACCCGCCCTTCCCCCTCCCCTGTTAGATACTAAGAAGTGACATACATCTCAGTGTGAAAAAAACTTCTTGTAAAATAAGACCTTCCAAAACGAGATTTACAAGGACAACTGGGGTTGGATGGCCCCAATGTGAGCTCAAGTTATTTATAATGTTGAAAGAATAATGTGATTAAGATATGTTGAATTTATAAAACTATGGACTTATGTTTACAATGGAGAAAAAGAGCTGATGCTATCATCAAAGTTGCCCTAGATGCCCATCCCCCTCCTAACAACTCACCGACAATTGCACATATTTGGCGTGTTCTTCCAGCTCGGTTGGGTGGAGGTCAAATTCCGTCAGACCCAAGCTGTGGCAGATCTCATTGCAAGCATGAGTAGCAAAGAACAAGGCCATGCCTTTAGTACCGAGGTTCCCCTCATTGTACTCTGTACCAGTCGCAGTGTGGATTTGGGGATCAGTGTACAGATCTCCGACACCTGGAACATTTATTAAAATACAGATATTGGAATTTCTGCAAAGAAGATTTGATGACTATTGCGTTCCACTGCCCCTTAGAACTGGTCAGGTACTGTACAAACAGAAGGATGCTGATGTACTGTATGAAGTAGTTTCCAGTTGAACGTTGTATACAAAATTATAACTGAAGTCAAAGAGACCATGAAAATGTACGCGAGTTTGCAATGAAGTTCTTGCAATGGAGTTCTTTTTTAGGTGTTAAGGTTTTCTATTTTCTTTGATGGGAGTACTCTATTCGATTAAGCCCACAAGGGTTTCTTAGTTGACTTCCTTTCACATATTTTACTTATTTGCAGTTATATTGTCTTGTTCACCTTGTATTACTATGTGTTGAAACAAATAAATCATCATCATCATGAAGAAATTCCTGTGGTACGAATGCACGTTTCACTAGCAACTGTCAATGCGCGGAGAGAAAAATTTACTGTGAGACGAGAAATACTTTAAAGTATCAGCAATGTTATCTTCCTATACAACTCCTAAATTGGCTCAACTAATAACAATTTGTGAGCAGTACAATGTTTCAATTATTACGTAATAGTCTCAGAAACAATTTAACGGTATAATAACAGCCCATTGCCTGCGTGCTGGGCATGCAAGCGCTGGCCTAATTAACATTTAATGTGTGAATGTGTGATCGGAAAAATAACCATGCAATCTTCTGTAAAGCGGTAAAAATCTTGATACAAATACCAATCAGACATTTATGTAGTAGAAGGTGATAATCTTCTCGATAGGGCAATGGAAGAATGAATGAAAATAGACATGCTTTGTCAAACGAACTTGATAGCTGATCTTTATGTAAGTTAACAAATTAACGTTGTACATGATATCAATAACAATAGGCCTGCAAACCTTTTTATAATGAACAGATGACCGGTTTGGGAAATAGGGGGTTCAGATAAGAGGGGTTTGGATAATCAGAGTTTTACAGTTATTGTATGTTTTTATTGTTTACAAAACTAAAAAAAAACTAACTGAAAGTGGGTGGGGAACTAGGGTGGTATAACAATGCTGATATTAAGTGTGCAACAACTTACCTTGAACGTCTACAACAATGAGTTTGTGACCAGATCTTTCAAATGAAAAGTGACTGAATGCCTGAAATTAGAAACAGTAAAAATATAAATAAAAAAAACACATATCATCTAGTTATCAACAGTAAATTTATCAATTCACTGACATTTAATGCAAGTTGTCTTTGCAAACACACACAACTGTACTGAACAAAGGAATTCATCAGATTGATGACTTCACTTAGGTGACCATGATTCTGGCAACATTAGGCAGAATACGGGTTAACAGTGAGCCAAGTCGACAGCTGTTTCAATTTCTTTGAGGCGTCATTCAAGTGTAGAAGTATTTTGTGCGTTCTCATCAAAATATTGTCAAATGCTTAGAAGATGTTTGTTCCCAACAGGGCTGCATTTCAGCAAGTTAAAAATTCTAACAGAAAATCGATAAATAGAAGGATTTCCTCTCACCTGTGGGGTGCACCTGACGTCATCCTCTACCACGAACCCTGAATTTGAGTTATACTTGACGTAGTGGCCCTCCATGAAGTTCTCGAGGTGATAGAGAGGTTTGTTCGGTCTGTCGGTAAACTCCAAGATCGACATCTGACAGATATCGATCTAAATCAGGTACAAATGCAAAACAGAAAGAAACATACCTCAGCAAAAGTGTAATCCTTTACTTTAGTGATGTTTCCTAGTCTGTATCCCTTTAGTATACTTTTATGCCACACAAGCCATATCTCTGACCTGCCTACCTACTGTACCTACCTACTTTGAGGGATGAGCCTATTCTACTCTTCACCCCCCCCCCCCCCATGGCATTCATTTGGTCATGAGAAAGCAGGACTTTATATACTCCCATCAGTCACCAACAAACTCCTCCTTTTTTCGAAGAATGTACCTGTTCTACACTTCTGTCCAGCCTATGACATGCATAAGCCATGAGTTTCAACCCTGACCTCCATTCTGGTCTCCCACCAATAATCTTCTCACATGAACTGTGTCTATTACACTCTTTACCCCAGCCTATTGGCATCCATACTTCAAAAATATACCTAAGAAGCATCATCTTAGCTGTGTTTCTGATTTCCTAACTTCTTTGGTGGGTTGTTTGTCTGCCCATATTCTTCATTCTAGTCTATGCCATCAAAATACCCTCACTTCCATTCCTACTCCCCCACCCCCATCCTCCTCAGCACTCCTATAAACTTGCACCTTCTTTGGTGCAGGGGTATCTACTGCATTCTTCACCCCAGACTATGGCATCCGCTTCCTAAGATACCCAAGGTTTTCCTTCCAACCCCCACCCCCATCCCCCTCATCCATTCTTTCCCTCCTGGCTATGTTTCTGATCTCACGCTGTACCTTCTTTGGTGGGTTGTGTCCATTGTACTCTTCACCCTAGCCTATGGCATCCATACTTCATAAGATACCCAAAGTTTTCCTTCCAAACCCCCACCCCCATCCACCTCATCCATTCTTTCCCCCTCCTGGCTATGTTTCTGATCTCGCACTGTACCTTCTTTGGTGGGTTGTGTCTATTGTACTCTTCACCCCACACCTTGGCATCCATTTGTAGCTTCACATCCTGGAAGTAAATATCCCTATCAACCTCCTCCATGTACAGCTTAGCCACAAAGTTACCAGCATGAATCCAATCCGAAGACTTGCTGAAGTTGGACAACTTCTTCCTGTTTGTTTAAACACAGAATTCAAATAAAGTTAATCTGTTGTCACCTCTACTTAGTATCCAGTGATCTAATGACATTATTATAGGTATCTGCACCCTCCCCTCCCCCCCCCCCCCCACACAATTTCTTTGACAACTTCCTTGGGAAGTCTCTCAAGCTTTTGTAGATCTACATGTTTATAATTTCTCAGGAATTATTTTGACAGTCTCATATTTGACCCTTCTATGCCTTTTCTTCTCTTTGTATATATATGTAAAATATCTGTCAATGACTGAAATACTATATAGGCTTGAATCCTGAAACCTTAAATAATATATTAGAATTCAGCTGTATCTTATATATGAGGCTTACACCTTTGCTACAGCTGCACCAGACTACAGATAACAATGATGAAATGGTGCCCTTTCCGATATGAGAAAGAGTTAAGACACTGAAAATACCACAAGTACCATCTTTTCAGTCAAATGGGAACAGAAATGGCTGACTGTGGGAGCAGGAATATGGGCACAAGTGCACATCCCTAACTCTCTTTGGGCATATGAACAATATAGAAGGCTACGATCAAGTTAGTGTTGCTTCACAATCATCACAGAAATGCCTTTCATAAATTAACTTATCGTACACTAGTTCTAAAACGAGTACATTTATGCATTCCCTTTTAATGCTAATGTAATATATAACTATAGATACTGTACTCATCAATCCAACCCTTGAAGACAATCTCTTAGAATGGTAAACAAAATTCTATAAAAATGCATGAATTTGTAAGTATAGTCTGGCTCTGTGACAAATATGAAAGATCCAGATGGTGTCAGCATTCGTCAACCTTTATGGGAGGTCAGCGTCAATGGCTACCATGTCACTCGTACAGCAAGTGTGTAGATGTTGTGAGGAGACAGGTAAAGGAGTAAGTGAAGTTGAGCACAATTCACTAATCACAGTTTGATTGTCTATGATACATCACACCACCAACATATACTGTATTACTTACATGCGGTAACATTCACGCATGGCTCCATTGGCAAATGGCTGTAGAAAGGAATAGAATAAAAACATACTGTCATACATGTAAACCAGACAGTGACTTAATAGGGACATAGGAAAGAAAAAAATTGAGATAAAATGTCAAAATTTTGACATTAAAAGGCACAATTTTGAGATAAAAATTTATGAATATAAAGCATGAAAAGACAAGGCTATTGCATATTATTGCAATTGAGCCATGGATGCCCCTTTAAGACATCTACATCGCAGTTTGATATAGAACAGCTTATTTATAAATCCTGTATTATTTAGTCCGGTGAACAATGCAAAATTAAGTACTGTCTGTATTAACAGAATGCAATCAGTTTCACTTTTACTGTAGTTAATGTATTACTTTTGGGAGAAATAAATCACACTGTTAAACAATACACATACATCTTGTTTGTAGATAATCTGTTAAACAGAGAAACTTCTATTACATGTATTTATACATTAGATAGTTACTAGAGTACATAACAGTACAATAACTATGATACGACTGTGTCAATTTAATACTGAACAACAACAATGTTACAGCTTTTGTGTAGGATTTTATGATATGATTTTATGATATTATTTTATGATATAAGCTTGCTTTCTTGTGGTATGAACGAATACAAACAGTCTATGTGCAGTATCATCAATCTTTGTATACTTGCTTTCAGATACTGTAATAATAAATTTACCAATCTATATAGCATCATGCTCAGATTCATTCTGGTAATGTTTTACCGTACGGAAAATATCGAGGTGACACTGATCTGAGAAACTTAGCATTCACAGGGAACCTGGATGATATGTTATAACCCTTCAAGAAGCTACAGTACAATTTTTTGTACTACTGACCGACCTCTGTTATGATTTAATATATATAGATGTTCATGGTTGCATTCGAGTTAATCCTGTCATAAATATAATTCAGTATTGTTCTGTACAAAAGTGTATTGTACATGTACTACTTCAACAAGGAAGAATTGCTTCCATTCTTCAGTTATCTTGAATTGTGGTGGGCATTTTACAGTATTAATAACCAGTTTCTTCATGTCAGATCAATGTGTGTATATTGCTGTAACTACTATGATTGAAATCCATGACATACTACATACCAGTGGCGTCTAGGTAGACTAGGAAATGTGCGTTAGTGTCGTAGGAGACAGGTAAGAGAGGAGTGAAGTAAATACTTTTTAAGAAAAAGGCGCCCAAGAAAGAACCTGGGCACTAAAACTAAACTACCGAACAACTGATCCGCTCTCAACCCCAGTCCCCTTGCATTGGGACTGTGACTGTGTGATCATCGTCAGGTGTGCATCACCATTCCCCTCGAAAGGGAACAGAAACTACACATGATCTTAGCCAAAAGGCTGAGAAGTGAAGTAAATACTACATATAGTACTGTGTCTACATGTTTGTGTCTGTCAGTCTGTATGCTTACATGTATATTCTGCTAAAGTCCTCTGGGGAATTTCAGACATTCCTTCTCTGTCCTGTCAATCTTGATCAAAGAATGCAACTGATATTTGACTGTCAAGAGTAGGGTGTTGAGGGGGTTTATAGAATACTGCAGCATGGCTGTTGCATACTGTACAGTAGGACTTTGTTTATGTGCTTTGCAGTTTGCCCACAATAAGCACTGCTGGGTCTGCATAGTATGAGATAAGTTCCATTGTATGATATTGATTCAGCCTGCTGCAGCTTTTCGTTTTTGACACAGTGCCTTTAATATTGAAGGTATTGGTTGGGCAGTGAAAGCCAAACAGGGATACAGATGTTTGAAAACCATGTTCAGTGTAATGTTTTTTTAATTTTTTAATTATTTGATACTAGCATGAAAAGGAGGAGGTGAAGAATGACGAATGTAAGCAAAAACAGAACCAACTGTTGGTAATCTTCTATCTGCTGCCATCATACAACAAACAGAACAAGAAACAAAAATTTTTTATCATAGTTTTCACATCAAACTCAAGTTTGAAAATTACATTCAAACAAAATGACAATGTATTGCGGCATGATTCCCCGAAAATGAACAAATGTGAAGATTTCCATACATGTAGGTACCGTACCTTATGGCTTTTTTAGTTTTCTAGCTTTCTAGGAGCTTGTGTTAGTGAGAATAAATCTTACCTCTGTTGCCAATTTCACCTTCACTGTATCGGTGGTCCACGTTTCAGTGACAGCATTATAACGGTGTCTAGTGCACATCTCGACAGGGACGCTGTCAAAATGATAGATGGCCCAAGGGTCAGCTACCTTCTGGGATTTCTTGACCGCCTTCTTCCACTTCTTCTTGGTGGGAGGGGTCTTGCTCTTCTTGATGTTATCAAAGGCTTCATTCAGATTCAGCTTTTGTACGTCCGGAACGTCGTCGAACAACGGTTCCATGATGATGTCATCATCGTCTTCGGTCTCCGTCTCACTCTTGCGGACGTCTTGAATCCGGATGTCGACCTGGGCCATGGTTGTGCTTGGCTGAGCAGTAAGATCCAAACACAGAGCTTATCTTAGGCATGGAAACGGTAGGCTGGCTCCTTGACGAAACAGCCTGCTAGGAAGCAGTAACGGATGGCAAACCCTTCACAGATGACGTCTATGAAGAGTAGGCAATGCACAGTGATCTACTGGAGAGATAAAAGAAAAGATGATGACGACACTACTGAAGATTCCCGGCAAATAGTTAAGACACAATACATATGCTGTAGGTGTTAGAGTAATTATATGTTATGTATTTTAAGCTAAGAACTATCAGTTGCCCTAAACTCAAAATGAATTCAGTTTGCATGAAAATTGTACATATAACAGGTTTGTCAAACAGAAGACCAGTACGGCAGTACAAGCACAGTACAGCTACAGTACTTGCTGGTATGAAAAAAATTGTGAATTTACTGTAAATCTTGTACAAAGTCAGCTGCATGGATACGTGTATCACCAAATGCTGCAGTCTGTAGCACTACAGTATGAGATGTTACCCACCACAATGCCAACTTTTCACAGGAGACTTGCTTGTACAGTACTTAAAAATAAATCACTTTTCTTGGACAGTTTGGTGTAAGTTCTTGATAGACTTCTGGGGTAGGAGTTGTCGCTTTTTGACAAAGATAAAAGTGTCAAATAATCATGATTACTAGTCTTATATAGCGCAGACTCCAACAAAGTTGTTCAAAGCAGGAACAGTAGATTAAACTGTTGTAATCCCCCACATACTGTATCTCTGTCCTGGTTGGGTGTCAATCTGTAAATATCCCAACATGATAAAAGGAATAAAGGGATAAAGGAATAAAGGAAAGCAGGTGATTCTTTTTGCTTTCAAGTAACCTTGGTGAGAGACAGATGTCAAATGTCTTACAGTAAGTAGAGCATTGCTCCAACAGTAAGTTTCTCTACTTTGTGTATAATTTTCATCATTTTTCTACAGTAAACTACTGAACTGTAGTGCTGTATGTGTAAACTGCACCATGCAACATGCATGTACAGTACTGGAAAAAAGACAAAACTCCCTACTTTCCCAAAAGGATTAGTTGGCTGCATGCCAAATTATTCCATTTGGTCATCTTGAAGTTTTCAGTGCAGTACAGTATGTGTTAAAACTATGAGGGTGTATATATAGGGCCTTGTATTACAGTAAGCAATCAAGGATACATTATCCCTGGCAAGTACTTGATATGGTGATATGGTCATACAGTACAGTAATTATCATTGCATTAATATGTAGTTCTACCTTCTCAAGTTAACCCTCTTCTTTCCCTGAAAGAGAAAAATGCCAATTATACAACGCCCACATGGTGAAGTTCAGCTTCTTAACTTGGAGTCAGATGTTGTCAACCTGAACTGCTGTGTTCTTTCAGTATTGCAGATGATAGAGTGAGTTAGAGTCTCGAGAGAGATGAAAGACTATGTACTGTACAGTAAGGCATCAAATGGCTCCAAATGCATGAACATGAAATTCAATCAGCAGACAATTATAAATACAGCTGCATGCAAGCTCTTTAGAGCTTACTGTGTATATACTGTATACTGTGCAGTAAACACTAATAGAACACTCTAATATGCAAACAGGCTAAAAAGGAATCAAGTATGTTAAGAGCATGTCAGCTTCCATCTTGGTAGACACTTCCATTCAGAGTTGGAGGAGCAATGAAAGGAAGTTTGAAAGGAGCAAGTCAGTAAGGGACATATGCAGTATGCATTATGTAGTACACAGTATCTCATTGACAACTTTAATACACACAATGGTAAAATGCTATCAATCTGAGAGAGGACCGTTCGGTATGCTTAGTACCATCTTTACAAAACAATAAAATCTGAAAATTGTCCCATTTCGCTCATTTGGTAGTTTTGGTGACATCTTGAAATTTTGGTGCAAACCTGAAAATAACTGTATCGCATATTTTCTTACTGCCTTAAACAGTTTCTAAACTAGTGCTTTGATGAGATGTAAACTATGGATTACTGTATGTGTAAAGCTGAAATTACCATTTTGCAATGATGGTGTAAAAAATATGCATGCATTTTGCCTGATTTACTAGATTTGCATGCAGTGCATATAGTATAGAGTCAAAACAATTTTATAGTTGTGATGTTTGGTCAAGGTATAGCACCAATTGTGCTAGTGTTTGGTTTCACACCTATATATATATGTAACTGTGTAAAACATGTGCATGTCACTGCAATTAATATTGAATTGTACAGTGTTTTGCTAGTTGATTTATAATGCAAGCATTGTTGACTGCTTTACATGTGTAAATGACCACTTGACTGTACTATGAAATTATTTTCACAATATGGTGTCAAGCAAGCTTATGAAGAAAGAATTCATGTCCAAAATTAATAAGAAACGGCTTTAGGGGATTATGGTTGATTAAACACCTGCACAAACAAACAATATCAGTATGTAAATAGCCTGTTAAAGTCTCACCAAGATTAATTTTCAATATTACACCACTGGCCTCTACTGATAAGGAGTGATGCTTTATTACAGTAACTCCCATGCATTACCAATACAGGTCAGTAGGGTTTCTTACTGCCTTTCAATTATATCAGCGTTTCATCACTGAACCAACAACACTGACCTACAGTAATGGTGGGTACAGGTGAAGTGAAGTTCATACTGTAAGATTGTAATAATCTCCACAGGATATATAGCTGTCTCTGTGTAAATGATAATAACATGTACAGTATGGGAACTCAATAGAGCTTGTACCGTGGAACTAGGCCAACTGTCTGTTACTGTTCTTTGTATACTGGTGATACTGGTGGATATTAGTAATGAATAGACATTACAAAATATACTGCATACATTACAGCAGAGGCAGATTAGGACTATATTACAGTTCGGTTTATACCTATTGCCATATAAAGAACATATTTACAGCATTCTATAATTACTACAGTACATCACAGTACATACAGTACTGCATGTATAGCTATTAGCATATTCTGTTCTATTTAACACAGGTACGGTACTCTACAGTACTAACAAACATGGATATTACAAATTATTTCTAGCTTACATAATTTTGGATCAATTGACAATTTCCTGCAGAAGCTCAATGTTTATACTTTCACTCATATTCCCTGCATTGCTCACTGTACAGTACTTGCACAGTGCACCGTAAGTTAATAAACACTTGACCAAAGTGACCGTTCAGTAAACACTGTACTGCCAATTGGCCACAACTGCTTAATTAAGAAAATTCCTGGACTAATGCCAAGGATCAATCAATTGATTGCCCCTCAAACTATCTGGAATCAAGCCTTTAACGGAAATGAGATGAGGTGGAAGGGGTGGGGGGAGAGAGATAACTGACCCATGCCTTCAGTAATTTATCACAGAGTTACTATAACATTGCAGTAAACACTTCTACTCTGCAGAGCACAATACACTGGCTGAACCAGACAAGGATCAAGATGTTACATTCATGTACAGTACATACATGTATATTACTGTAGTAAGTTTTGTTTGAAGCAACTTTCTTGTGTTTGGTAGAAAATTTTTACCACCAAACTTAACTAGTAATTATAAATGTTAAACATTCTAATTTAACAAACAATGAGTCTTCCTTGATATCTGTTACAAAAAGAAAGACCATCTATCAGTAATCCAATGAATTCAATTTGACCATTCAACATTTTTTCATAAACTTAGTACTTAAGTTATAAACCACAGACGTGGGAAACTACGGAAAATGGAAACTTGTTTGACTTAAACTTATTCATTATTGCAGCTTACAGTACTGTGACTAGCCAAACTTCACATAGGACCCCTACTGTTCAATCAGAGTGTAGTCAAGAGTAAAGCATCCAAACATTTATCAAAAAGCTGTAATCGAATGCTGCATTGCAGTACTGAACACAAATGTTTTGGAGAACTTCACAACAGTACAGGAGTTATCCTCAACTGAGATGCTACAAGAACAGACCTGCTGTAAGATGTGCATTTTCAAACGTGAGAGCTTATTTCATACCAAATATGATTTTCAGGTTTTCCCAGTGCGCAATAATCAATAATGTAGTGACAGGTGAAATATTAGAGCAAACACTGACAAGGAGATTGATGCCTTCCACAGGTGCCATGGCAACAGGCAGAATTAAGGACAATATTGTTGACTGTGGGCTACGGTACGGTATATACACAGAGAACAGAAAGATGACCAAACTGTGGGTTCCAAGAGAATACTGTACAACGCAATATTATCTTTCAAGTAACGTAATTAACAATTTCATGAACGTAAATCATAAATGTTTACAACTATTAAAACATCAGCTTGAGGCAGAGAATGATAAAACAATATGTAGCATACATAACATACAGAACCATTGATTATATTATTTTTCATTAAATAATTGATTTTTTTTATTATTACAGA
>KN884603.1:60676-75025 GCA_000934455.1 Apostichopus parvimensis
CTCATCCGGCTTGCTATAAATGAGGGGAAGAGAAACAAAGAACGCTGATCTTTAGATTGATCGGACAGCAACGAGTTGTATTAAAACTATTACGAGCCACATGCTCGTAACTCTCAAAACACTTAAATTTAACTAATTATCTATAATATGCAACTATATATGAAAATGAATAAATGACTGATGATATAATTGTCAAGATGATCCCTGGATTATCATACATGTGTACACTGCGTGTACAGCAAAAATATGTCTAGTTGCTTAGCTGATCCCTGAACAAATTTAAGGTAAATACTGTATGTACTGAATATAGACAAATGTTGAGATGGTCCCTGATCCCAAATAATGTGTGTACTGTACATACACAAAGCTCCCCAGCTTTTGAGTTGGTCCCTAGAGTAATTCCCATGCCCAGGTTTATACGAACACCGTGTCCACGCCCAGCCTATCCTAGTTGCGTGACACTCAAAAGCGTAGGAATGCATTTATCAAATTCACACTAAGTGGACTCATCCATGTTATAAATGGCTCATAATGGCAACGTAAAAATGCTTGATGCTTCATAAAACACTAGAAATGGCATCTAAATACACACAACATACTAAAATGAATGAATTACGGTGACGAATGTGTCGCTTTTGGCACTAAACGATGGCCATGACGACCACCTTGTGTGCCATCCTAACATACATAGATAACCTTAGGCTACTGTTATTATTTTATCACATTTTAGCCCGATAACTCAGTGAAATCTGATATCCTGTTACCAAACTACTGTTACCCATTTAGAATAATATATAATACACATGTGAATCAGTTTAGCAGAAAGTATAAGTCTAATTTATGCATCTACTCACCTATAAAGGAGGGGAAGAGAAACAAAGAACGCTGATCTTTAGATTGATCGGACAGCAACGAGTTGTAACAGAAACTGTCCTTGCGCCCTCTATTACGACAATCAAAATTTTGTGGGGGTCTACCAAATAGTCCACCCATTACAAAAGTATTGATTTTCCTTAAACTTTTGTCAAGCCGTCCAGATCGACTGAGGGATATTGCAGATCGTTTTAACTTGGATCACAATGCAATGCTTGATAATGTCTTGTATGCAAGGGCTTACACAAGTAAATATATCATGCTATTATATATCATGCTAAATTATATCTTGTTTCAATTGGTTGAAATCTATAAACAATTTACTGGAGTAATTCAGCATAAATTTATGTTGTGGCACACTCAGGAATAGCTTAACGTGACGAGGTAAATTTATAACAAAACTTTTGTTAACATGATACTGCTGGAGCTTTAATGTATAAAATCATGAGCTAAAATATTGTCTCATTATTTCAACTGTCCATCATGTACCTAACAAGGGTAATTTCTTGAGATTTTTAATTTAATTGTAACAAAAGTATTCCATCTCTCTAATATTCTAATATTCATGATCGGTCTTGGTTGCTCAGTGGGGCAAGAACAGACACTGCTGCAAAGACACATAAATATTTGGTATTGACTTTTGTAATGGTAGTGGTAGTCTTCCATCATGACTTGGTAGCCAGCTGGGAAAACATATTCATCCATATTTAGGTATTGGCTTATTTTAGATGGAATATGCACACAACGTTTTACAAACCAGTTGTATATTAACCGCATTCGGAAGGACGTTTAGCCATTATTATTTGTTTGATTCAATGATTGATATTCTATTCCATGTAACAGGTGAACACCAGTTAGAATTGCTGGATTATGCTGCAGCCAAATTCCATGAAGAGGCAGGAGTATTTAAGCTATTGGTTAGTTTTTCCATGTTACACTTTTGTTACTTTATGTAAAATCAGTGTCATGACGATAAACAGGATCTTTGCCATAAAATATTTAATATGTGTTGTGGATAATTATTATGACCATTTCTTTTACAATTTTGTTACGTTATTTGAAATCACTGTCATGGCGATAAACAGGATCTTTGCCATTGATCTTTCAGCTATGTTATTTTTGGTATGCACCTTATGAGACTAATGCATATGGCTTCTGATTGTCTCCTAAATCCCCATCCTTGTCAATTCCAATGCAACTTAAATATTATTTAAAATATTAAATATGTGTTGTGGATCATTATATCATTTTCTGATTGCACGCACCACTGTTTCAAACAGACCTCCCAATTTCTAGCTGTTAATTTACTGTCCTTTATAATCTTTGTTAGATCATTGACTCCATCATGGCACTCTTCAGAGTAGATTACAGTGGCAGGGGAGAGCTGGCAGACAGACAACAAAAACTGGCTCAGATGCTCTCAAAACTGCAAAAGATATCAGAAGGTTAGTGGAAGACATTAAATATTATATTTATCATCATGGAGTGGCTTCCTCTGTAATATCAGCATCTGTTCTAAACATAAATCTGTCCCGGATATGGAGTCAATGTAGTGCTTGGATGTACATTTTGTAGTCTAATTTTTATGGAAAAGATCTTTGGTAACAGAAAATTCTTCACCATAAAGCCAGAAGAAAACATACCAAACTAACCTACTATTCTTTCCATGTAAAAAACATACCAGTTTCTTTATAATTTAAATATTCTTTTCTGTTTTTTGGTCTTGTTTGAACATGTTTTCTCTCTATTCTCTCTGTTAGAGTATAATGTTGCAGTGTTTGTGACCAATCAGATGACAGCAGATCCAGGAGCCACAATGAGGTATGTATGCATAGGCGTAGGAGGCGTGGGGGGGGGGCGGCTGGGGGTTGCAGCCCCCCAACCAAGAATTTTTGTGAAAATTCGGGCAATATGCTGAGAATTTTTCAGGCACTTACTGAAAGAAAAATAACTTGCAATGTGTTTTTCAATGGTTAAACTGATATTATTATATCATTATTATTGTAACGACTTCCCCATAATTCTAACCAATATGGAAGGGTAATAACACAACAAATGATTGTACGTTATTGGCATGCGATGTAATAACCGATTTATGCCTATATGATATACACATTAACATGTTGAACATGCGTGGAGCATGCGAAAAAGTTTGGTTATATTTTTCGGGCAAGTTGTTACAGCGCCCCCAAATCACATTGGGCTCCTACGCCTGTGCGTGTATGTGTGTGTGTTTGTATGTGTGTATGTATTTTAGATCCTCCTGCGAGCAGGATTTCGCGAAGAAGCCGTCACTGGCTTATCAAAGCCGCAAGCTGACCGAAGTCAGTCTCTTAGATTCATATTTTAACGCCAATGATTATGAATTGTCAATTGTCAACAACTCTGTAACTGGACAACATACATTAATCTTGGAGTGACTCGAACTCAGGACCTTATGATTATGTTTATAAAGAGAACAAAAATTTCCAACATAAATTCTTACATACATGATAATGTAAGGGAGTTTTTCTGAAATCAGTTTCCTGTGGTAAAGTGTGCAATTTCAATAATTTGTTTTATATTTCTTCAAAACTTTTCTTTAATTCACCAAGTTCAAGTAAGGAAATAGCTCAGCAATAAAACTATATCATGATTCCAATATTTTAGAGTTAAGCGAAGATATTTTGTCTTTGAAACCAAAAGATCAATACAACTATGTCTTATTTTAATAACAATGATAAACTTTAGAGTTCATATATATTATAGTATAATATATTTTGGTTTCCCTATCCCTAGTATCAGCATATTTTCAGTATAATTTTCAGCTTTAAACATGACGGTTGAAAGTTGAAATAGATGGTTCTGTTTGGGCTCCTCCTTTTCTGAGTTTTTCAAAAACCATCAAATTTAAAGAATCCACACTTGGGCCCCTTTCCCAATCCCAATTTTTTTTTAAACTTCTCGCTTCTTGAAATTAAAATTAGTTTTCATCGCAATGTTAGTAAGAAATCTAAGAAAGTGCAGACATTAACATGACTGCTGTGATCTAGTGGAATCCTTAACTAAATGTTCATATATTGCTCTCTCTCTCTCGCCGTCCTGTAGTTTTCAAGCTGATCCCAAGAAACCCATTGGAGGACATATTCTAGCTCATGCATCCACTACAAGGATAAGCTTACGAAAAGGAAGAGGAGAAAACAGAATTGGCAAAATATATGACAGGTCATGCATTTTCCATGTTATGAATATTAAAAATAAAAAATTAGTTGAATTGTTTGATTAAAGCCATTTGCCATTTTTCTTCTTTCCATGATAGTATCTTAATAGTAGCCACTGTTTGTCTTGTAGGTGGCTTACAAATAGCCAGAATAAATTATTGTTAATAATGAAATATGTGAATATGAATATTTCATTTTACAAGATCTTTGAGACCAGCTTTTTAAGCTGCTTTGGTTATGATTTTGATGCTGTTATACACCAAGATCTCATACCACCTGTGTCAATAGAGCTCATTAGCTTGACTAGCTAACTCTCATTTGAAAAAAAAAGTTAAGTAACTCCACAAATTTGAATGTTCATGTAGGTTCTAAATGTGTTTGCTTATAAAGCCACTATGAAAATATTTTTCAGGATTTAATCAACTTCTTTAATGGCTTACTCATTAACCATCATTTGGTTGACGGGGAAGTTCCTAATGAATGCCTTTGTTTAATCATTGGCAATCTTAATTTGAGTAATACCAGACAGGTGTTGAAAATTTGGCAACCAAAAACGTGCTTTAGATAGGATCAAATTTTTTGGTACTTTTGGTTTACAGTTGCTAAGAGATCTTACAGTAATCATAACTGATTTTTTGGCTAGCTTATTTATGGAGTAGAACTTTTGTTGGTCAAGATAAGAAGGATAGCAGCCAAACACTTGCCTTGCACATTGTTTGAAGATTGTCAGTGATTTCTACCTACATGTACTTTGAGCATTAGTGCTTTAATTAAGGAACATTCATCAGTTTTGAAGTTGAACGCTTCTCGTCTGATCATGGCATAGCAAACACTTTATAATGCTGATGAAACAAAAAGGCATACCAAAAAAAATCCAGCTATAAGAAAAGCTATCAAAAATAAAAACATTAAATGAAAGCTTTTTTCATAGCTTCATCTGATATATTCATATTATTTATCCTATTTTTCTTCTTTTCCCGCAGCCCTGACATGCCTGAAAATGAAGCAACATTTGCAATTTCTGGAGGTGGTATAATTGATTCCAAAGAATAACAAAGCCAAGCACACAGTAATCGTACACCTTTGTGCTATTACATCACAAGCTGCTCATACTGAACTTGGGAAGTATAATTCTTTAACTAAGAACTGGAAGAGACTTATATTTATGATTCTATTATTCAAAGCTTCTTTATCTAGAAAGGCAGTGTTGCAAAAGGTGGCCCCTGACAGGACTGCAGTGAAATGTAGCCAGGCTGCATGGAATGTATACTGTTTTGTGTTGTGCAGTTACACATTAATAGGCACTGCTGGTTTGGAGAGTTGATCTCTGTTGCAGCCTTGCTTCAGGGGAATATGCAGCAGCTGCAGCTCTTGACAAGTTGCCTAAGTGAATTAGCATGTTGCCAACATTGTTTTTTTTTATATATATTTTTTTCATTTTTATTTTTTTGTATTATATTGTTTAGACAAAAATCTCACTAACATTTAGTAGAGTGGAACAAGCTGAGTTAATATCCTTGCTATATGTGTGATATATATGTATAATATAACAAACAGGCGTGAGAAATCAGGTCATAAGATGTACAGTAAGATTGCAATGCTTTGGATGTTTGTTAGAATTTTTGCAGTTGTTCTTTGAACTTGACTTGCAACCTGGTGTTTCCTTTGAGTGTCTTAATTAGAAACTCCTGATTTATATAATTGAGATCATTAAGGTATATACTGGAAGCTACGAAGGATTGAAATTTATTCATCTTATACGACCAGAGAGCCCTTTACAGTTGCCCCTAATACTATGAACTGAATATACAATGTCGAAAAAAGTAGAAAGACAAATTCACTGGCAATTTTCTGCCGGTAGACATATAAACTTTTAACATGAGATATGTCAGTCAGTTAACATTCGTCAGTCAAAGAATGTTTTCCGTACCTAACATAAACCCAGTATAACTGCTAATTATTATGAGCAAATATTGTTGACCTGCTCTCAAAAGCTTGTGCAGTAAACCGATTTGGTTGTAATACAGGAAAATGTCAGGGAGAACTTGATTTTAGTCAGAATTTTGGCATTTTGGAGCAACTGCAGGCTAAATCTGTCGAATTCTAAGCCTGGGATAGCATCTACTCAGTCTCAGAAAATGCATTGCTATTGTTTTCAATTTACTACCTGCACAAAAGTATATAATATTTGAGATTAAGATTTGTATATGGTGCTGTTGTTGGATCTATTTCACATTTAGAAATGTTTATTACCATTTATCAAGAAGTTTTTACAAATGTTCTACAAACTGATATATTGTAAATACACATATTTATTCAACCTGTTGGTAAATATTTATGACATGTTTAACTTTTGAAAATATTTCTAATAAAAATTACTCATCTTGTTTTCATGTGTCAACACAATGTATGGCATTGCTTTAGTTTATAGGGTGTTGCGGAGGAATGTCTGTGGAAAATGTCTGAAATTGTCTGGCCAAGTTCAGACAATACAAGGAATTGATAGAATACCTGCAAATTAAATCGGTATCTTCAACGGAAGTGTTAAGGTTGACCATTGAAATAATTGGAAAATAGGCAACTTTTGCTGGGCTACAATTGAAGAAAATAAAAGTTTGCACTTGTGACAGATGTTCTTAAAGAATATTCCAGACTTGGATATCAGTGGAATTGATGTAGATTGTAGAGGGGGGGGCGGGGAGGGAGACATTCTGTTGGAAACATTAATGGGGTTTTGAAGTCATTTTGGGAACACAGAAAATATGCCAGAGAGGGACAAATGTGGCCAGTGGATCACGAAATATTAACATCTTAAATGATCGCTTAATAGGGCACACAATTGTGATTCAAATCTCAGAATGTTTGTTTTTCATATTTAAGATAGCTAGCAACAACTGGCATTTGATCAGATAACTGTGTTCATGAAGTCTGAAGAGAGATTTTTGATCAATGGGTCATTAATCATTACCTAACTTATCATAGATAACCAAGGTATCTATTAGTTTTGCCAAAATTACACATTGGATACAGAGACGATGGTCCAAATTAATATATCTTTATATTAAACCATGGTTTTTATACCTAACCCACCATTAATATACATTTATATACCATGACGACATACAGATTTTCCATTCAGTAGCACATTGTCTTTCTTTTCAATTTTTAAAACCTGAATTTCTTGACAAAAGCAAATATTGGCTTGGAGGATGGCTCCTGTTAGCACTCCTTAATTTCACCAATGGATGTAATGTAGGGGAAAACAAACACATCTACCCATGGAAACAACCATCCTAGTTATGTCATATTTCATGATTTTAAGGGCAACTTTCCTGTAACCCCCCCCCCCTCCCTCCCTGGCATCAACCCAACCCTGATGACTATGTGTTGACTAGAAACCAATCATTGATCCAGCAACGATTTCACAGAAAAGAGGAAGACATTATGGCTCAAATGTAAGGACTAGTTCCAAATACCATTACAAGTTTCTTCACTTCTTACATTCAATATTCCATTTTATTTGGGAGGACCATTAACAAGAACAAGAAAAAATTTGCATACGTAATTGTGAAGTTTCATAACATGTCATTTTATTAACAAAACTCCCAACAAAACATTTAACTGTACTTACTGAAGTATTATTATATACAAGATATTTTATCAATGGCTATTGTTCTATCCTATTGCAAAATTTTACAGGCAAGCAAAATATGGCAAACTACACAAGTATCTATCATTTCAGACAATTGTAAATTAACCTTCTTTAAATAGGAGATATTTTCAAAAGAAAAGTTTTATTTCACAGTAAATAGGGCCTGAACATTAATATGCAAGAAACAGACTGAAATGTGGTAATGCAACAAAGAAATTACATCTAAATAATGACAAGTGATTGGAAATTACTGTTTTTGTTACTGTGAATAACAAGACCATCATAGGTTAACAACTACCATATCATCAAAGAAGTGAAATTTATAGCTCTTATGTACCACAGTTCATATATGTCCCAATAAGCCTAGTCTATCAAGATATATAATAACTGGTGCAGTATGATATTATTAAGAAGTCTTGACTCGATTTCTATCAAATTTCAATATGAAACAAACTTTTGGAATGTTTTGTTTAAATTATTTTTTTTAAGGTTCCACCCATTCCATGTGAACAGATATCAGGAATAATTTATTATTGACAAGCAAGTCCTGTTTAGTATCACAACGATAGCAGAGGCAATCCTGCATAAATATCTGCATTCAATTTTGATGGGATATTGCAGTCACAGTACAAAGGAAGTTGAGAAGGGTAAGGGGAGGGAAGGGGGGAAAGGAAAATGGGAAAGTGGGTGAGGGAGACAAGGGGAACGATGAAGGGAAAGTGGGTGAATGGGAAAAGAGAAGGGACATGGATGAGGGAGGACTGCATGAGGTAAAGGGTGAGGGAAAATGAATGAGAATATTGTGAAGGGGAAACAAATGTGGGGAAACTCTTGTAAGAGGAAATGGGTTAAACTTGCAGCAATGTTTAACAACTTTCCAAAGTTTGGCCAGCATACAAGAGTTTCTAAAACAATGAATTATTTCTTTTTACATTTTGCTTGCTGCAAATGGTATAAAGAGCTATTTACATGACATATATGTGGGAGCAAACTGTAAACATTAGTGAAAGATTTCAGTTTTCCCTGAATATTTCTACAATAAATATCAAATTGTCAACTTTTAACATAGAGTATGAAAATCCATTTCCACATGCCAAGCAAACTTAAGGACAAATTCTGCTGATACAAATGACAAAGTTAACTTATATTACTTGTGCTATTTCTACATCTTGTCTAATACTTTAACTGCCTCTTAGAAAAAAAAGCGTTTATTTAATACCACCATAAAGTATGTTAAACTTCATCTATAAATTGGTACTTAAAGCCCCTTATTTTATATCTCAAATCTCAAGGTTCTATAAATGCAAAGAGAAAGGGAAAAAAACAAAGCTATATTACTCTGATGGCCCGCAATAAAATATACAATTTGTGCGCTATGCTTGAAATATATACAAATATTATGACTGAAGATATAGACCATCATTGGAAGTATATGAACTACCATGCTATTAAATCCAATATAAACTTAAAGTTAGTTGTCACCCGTAAGGTCTAGAATCCCCCCCCCACTCCCTACCGCACCATCAACATAAAGAAACACCTATTGTATGTAAATCAAAATATTCACTTAATATTACAGATTGAATATAGAAGGGACACTATTAACAGGAGTAGCAAAGTAAACCCAAAAAATCTGCAGTCCAAGTTTGCCATCCTGAAATAGCCTGTATTTGGATATTTAAGTATATAAATTTCATAAATAAATTTTGAATCTGTCTGGAACTCCAAACAATTACAATATTTTTTTTTTTTTTTTCCACAAGCTTACCAAATAATTGCCAGGAAGTAATGAACTAACAAAGAGAGAGAAAAAAACAAAACAAGCACACACACACACAAACAAACAAAAATAAGAAAAAATACAATAACTAACAATAGCTAAATATAGCAATATCTCTATATGGCCAAAATGTGTTGCTTACAAAATACGACTGAACTTGTATTTCATTTCAGAAATGCATCTTATCACTTTTGCATATTTATCACAGGACACATATTATGATGAGCAGCTGTATCGTAATAAAATAAGGTCTAATTTTGATGTATTAATTAGGTAGATTTCATCTTTTGATGAGATAATCACTTTAAACAATTGAATAATTAACAATAATGTAATTTGCTGATCAGTTTTTGTCTTGACGAAAAATTGTTTATAAACTTTTGGATTACAAAGTAAAGGACTGTTTTGTTATAAACTCATATCAATATTTACACTTAATGAGAAAAATAAAAATACTCAGTCTACATTACTTGTCTCTCAATGGCTTCATGAACATTGAAACAGAAAGTTATACTTTTATAAGATTTTGCATTTTTGTTCGATGACAAATCACCCTTGTTATAACTGCATATCTGAAGAATGAACCCTTTCTCAATTACAGAACAGGGACAACAGATGAGTGAATCTTTCTCTAAGATACTCTAACTGGCAAATATTGAAGAGATCATTAATGAGAAGGAAAACAACAAAAAATCAGCAAACTGCTTATCTACTGCAAAAAGCCTGTTTAGTTAAATGTGTTAAAAGTTAGAGTTCCTGATGTTTCTATCCTAGCAGGGTCTTCTTCAAAGGCTGCAGGTTATTAATAACAGAAACATCTTCCTGCTTGCTGAAACTGAGAGATATTTATTTACAAAACTTGTTACAAAATCTGTCCTGAAATTTAATGACCAAGACACAATTTAATGTTTTTATGATGACATTGCAGAAGATATAAAGTTTGTGTGAGCCACACAGAGATACATAAACTTTCAAGTAGATACACAAGGTTAAACAAATTCTATCTTTTACAGACATTTCAAGTCCTTTTCAGACATTTCAAGTCCTTTACAGATTGCGTATATGAAGGCTAAGTATGATGCAACATTTGCAGGTATAGCTTATTTGTATCTTAAACATTCCTATTTGATGCTTTAAGCATCAACAAAACTTTATAGGTATTTTCAGCCTCAAATAACTTTTGTTTCAAATCATATTTTTACTAGGCCACGGTTTCCATAAAATAACTTTTTTAGGTTATATTTGCTTTATACATTAAGTTAATACAAAATTATGAAACTAATATTAGCCAAATGTACAATACAACCAAAGACTTGGAAAGCACTTGGATATATCAGTTGTAATAATAAAAAAAAATATCACGCTATGGCCTGTATAGGTCACCGTGAACTCTGAAGCGGTACAAACATGTGTATTCCAAGCTTCCGTAGTTACTGTGTATCTTCAATTCTACCATCATCGTGGGTTTAATTTCGACATTCTGTGAAAGAATAGTAAAAATAAATGGTATGAAAATAGCTTGGATGTCTGAATGGCCTCTAATGCCAGTGGCAAAGGTCAAAAGAGAAAAAGACAAACTTGTAGGCAATCTGCACTTGCCTTTAGAATTTACCTAATTGTCTCAAGAAAAAAAACTTATTTATTACTCACTTGAACAGAAAAGACTTGAACGGGATAACCTTCATCGTCATACATATATTCACCCAAAAGGACTCCATCTACGTCATGTTCATCCTTCAAAGACTGTTTTCAGAAAGAAAATATCAGCATATTAAACAGTTTTTATACGACTGGTATGGTCAATCTCCCTAACAGTTAGGTTACAAGCAAGGCTGCATGCCAAGCAGACTGTGGCCCTGCAAATTGAAGGATCAAGCAAGTACTAACCAGCAGACATTTCAGGGGAGAAATGGGAGGGGAGAAAGGGAAGGGGAGTGGAGTGGAGAAATGGGGGGAGAGTGGAGAAAGGGGTAGGGAGAAATGGGAGGGGAGAAAGTGGAGTGGAGAAATGGGAGGGGAGTGGAGAAATGGGAGGGGAGAAGGGGAGTGGAGAAAGGGGTAGAGAGAAATGGGAGGGGAGAAAGTGGAGTGGAGAAATGGGAGGGGAGTGGAGAAATGGGAGTGGAGAAAGGGGAGGGGAGTGGAGAAATGGGAGGGGAGTTGAGAACTGGGAGGGGAGAAATGGGGAGGGGAAAAGAGTAGGAGAGAAAAGGGAGGAGAAAATAGAAGGGGATATGGAAAGGGAGAAAGGGGAGCTTTTGAGTCACTAAAACATAGCTACAAGTACAATACCCGTTTCAACAAAGAACCTTTTCCAGCAGACATTTCATAAACTTCACTGCAAGAGGACAAATACAGGGCACTAACTTTGATTATATGGACAAGAGGTTTACCAACTTACCCAAACGGAGAAGTTTCTAGGAGCGCTGGTGATATTTCCCGTAGGTGAGAGGGACTTGGGGATATGTTCCATTGTGAAGTAAGTTGGTTTTATTGTGTCAGAAAGCTGAATCACCAAAAATCCAACAGCTCCCTTAAAGGCCCAACAGTTACCTGGATTTACATCAGGCTGGAAGCCAAAAGGGAAAAAATAGATCTTGCCATGGTATTTGACCAGATTACAATTATTTTTTCAAAACTAGCAATAGTTGCACCACACAAAGCTTCAAATACATGACAAAAACATAAACTCAAAATCTCATCCTTTATTTCTTGTGGGTGTAGTTGTAACATTTCAGTGTAAGTGGTACAGTTCTTGCTCCCATGATTACAAGATCTCCTCACAGGAGGCTGAGCCACGTTCTTAAATACTGTGAGAGAATAAAACCACCTTCTTCAACATACATCTAATCTGGGTACTTTGGAAGGGCTTCCTCTCAGTCTGACAGTATCCCAGGGTAACTAAAGTTCTGGCTTTAGGAAAATCTTACACCTCAGGATGTCCATAGGACTGCCAGATTATCATCTTATGTTATACGTTCATTCTTCTGGAAACCAATTTTGTTCCTTGGATAACTTGAGTGATGCAAAAATTTCCAGGTTGTCCATGGGACGACCAGCAAATTTTTCTTGAAATACATCCCTGTAGTCATTTGTTGACAATTTCTCTAAGGGAGCCATAGGGAAACGAGAGATCCCACCCCCCCCCCCCCCCCCACTCCCCCTCCAATTCAAGAACCAGCAACTGCTAAATTGGTAGAAGACAGTGGTCATGACCTTCACAGAGCAATAAGTGTCCAGATTGTAAGGTCATCGTTTTCTAATGCCTGCGCCAGGACGCAACATTGCTCAAACATGGTGTGGCCATTGAAACAACACATGCACTCTTAAGAGCTGGCCATACACTGACTGACTGAACCTAGGCTGACTCAGTTCCACCAGGATAACATAGAAAAATTGTGGGTGGTGGGTCAGTGTGCCTGAGCTTATCATTACCATCAATCAAGCAGTTGTTGTGAGCATGATGTGTTGGGGCGGGGGGGGTTGGGTTGGGGGTCAGTTGTAAGACAATGGGTCTGGAGGACAATTAAACACTGGGTCACATGCTTACCTGTAAGACAGTCCTTGGTGAGTTGGTGACATACCAGAGAGGTATTCCAAAGATACTGAGAAGGGCTGTCTTTGAGGTAAACGTCTCCGAGCATCTGGTACTAACCACGCTCCCTCCGGCCGACTCGAGAGCATAATCTACCATACCTGTCTTGTCCGCGCTGTACTGGTTCAAGATTCCATACACGATACCCTTGATTTTCTTTAAGACAAAGAGGGTTTCAATCTTAATCGTAACAGAGAGTACTTAATGTAGGAAATGTGAGTAAGTTTGTGAAAATAGAAAAACATAACTATGCCATTTTCCTTTACAAATTGCATCATAATAGCATATCCAAATTTTGAGATCAATATTCTTTGCCCTTTGTTCGTAATGCCAAAACGACAATTAATGAAAAATACAGTTCCGTGTTTACCCCTTTCTTTTGTCTGCTTTGTAGTGCAATATTTTGATTATGTTTAATATTTATCTTCAATGGCTTCATTTCATCACTACCTAAAGAGACATTGCAAATCTTACAATTGTTAATAACATTAAGAATCTGATTCATGGACAGGAAGTTAGTTTTGCAACAGTTTTGCTGCAATTATTTCATTTGTCCCAAATAAAATGTTCTGCTGAAATGCCAGCCAACTTGAGACTGCACTCACTCATACCATCTTGCATGGCAAACCATCACACCATTGGCATACCATCACACCATTGGCATACCATCACACCATTGGCATACCATCACACCATTGGCATACCATCACACCATTGGCATACCACATACCATCACACCATTGGCATACCATCACACCATTGGCATACCATCACACCATTGGCATACCATCACACCATTGGCATACCATCACACCATTGGCATAACATCACACTATTGGCATACCATCACACCTTTGGCATACCATCACACCATTGGCATACCATCACATTGGCATACCATCACACCATTGGCATATCATCACACCATTGGCATACCATCACACCATTGGCATACCGTCACACCACTGGCATACCATCACACCATTGGCATACCATCACACCATTGGCATACCATCACACCATTGGCATACTATTGACATACTATTGGCATTGGCAGCATTGGCAGCAAGAGCTGATATGGCATACTATTGGCTATATTTAAGTACTATAAAATAAAAAACAGAATAACACACTTTTGCTAAGTGCTAAGAAAGGTGTTAAGAATATAGCTATTCAACCTTTTTCCAGGTCAATGCAGAAGAAGCAAAATTTATTTGCAGAGCCATCAGAAAAGAAACCGGTTGGTTTA
>KN884603.1:75075-90814 GCA_000934455.1 Apostichopus parvimensis
GTGTTAAGAATATAGCTATTCAACCTTTTTCCAGGTCAATGCAGAAGAAGCAAAATTTATTTGCAGAGCCATCAGAAAAGAAACCGGTTGGTTTATTAGTTAGAAGAAGAAAAAAAATCAGCAAGGCAAACGTCACCTTTAGTTACAACTTTATAACTTTAGGTGAAACCACCCAATTATCACTGTAAGGCTTAATAATTGTAAGGATTTATCCTATAGAAAGTGAATTTCTATGAACAAAAAGAACACAATTCAATCACACATATCCTTCACAAAGAAGAACATTTCCCAAAGATGGTGGAGATAATTGGGAGGAGAAAGGAGAAAGTCCATGAATATTCATAAATTACCCCTTACCTGTGTGTCTTCTGTGCCATTTTCACTGGGTTCAGCAGCAAAGAAACCATACCCAGGACTCAAACCAACTCCCTAGAACATTTTTTTTTTTTACACAAAAAAAGAAATTAATAATAAAACTAAAGTGACTCATGCATTTGCTTTAAGATATATAAGGCAATTTGCAATCTTTGGTGAAAATCAAAAACGGAAAGAAATCAGTCAAATTAAATCTACATGCGGTCTACTTCTATGCACACTCTATATATGTAAATTTGACTAACATTACATTACTTCTAATTGTACCGTTGGTGCTTTTACAAAACTACATTTTTGCAATTGAAAGAAATAGCAAAACGAAAAAAAAAAAGGAGTGCGAATCATGGTGTCAATGCAAACTTGACAGACCTATGGTTTGTGACCCCAATTAACAATTACTAAGCTTTAATGGTAGGTCTCAGAGAGAGGTGCCAGAGTACAAGAAGTAATACACTATTAAAAAATTGTTTTCTTTACAGAATCCGTTGAGGAAATTTGGAGTGAATGTGTTGCATGGAGACGGGTATGAGAGGAGTGAAGTAAATAAGAGCTGATTTAAGCTGATTTAAAGTTTTGAAAACAATTTCAATCATCCATGCACTAATAAGAGCTGATTTTAAGTGTTAAATCTTCAAGGCATTTAACAGTCTTCTACGGTATGAGTAGATAGGAGCTATTTGCATGCACTCATTAAGGTTGTTTCTATGCACAGTGATAATTTGAAATGGCTTTATAATATTTTTCTAGATCTGCAAGAATCACCCAGGGAAGTGTTAAATTACAATTCCAAGGTATTCACATTCACAATAAGGGTTTTTATACACACACAGATCAATCACACTTAGAATGCATTGAGAGAGCTACATGCAGATCAAGTACATTACACAGTTGCAATCATTTTTTTTTTTTTGTGAAATTATTTTGCAAATCTTTATAAATATGAAAGCTGTTCCTTCACTTACCAGCATTTCTGATTTGTTTTGGCAGCAGTCATTAAAATGCATATTCAGTGAGTCGTAACGAGCATTCAGCTTGGAGAGGTCTGACTTGAGATCGGTGATATCGTCATCAGAATGGAAACCCGCTCCTGCTCCTAGACCTCCGCTTTCGCTATCGCTAATAGATGAAAAAGACACACACACAATCACCTTTAAATGTCACTCATTTTAATACTAGGTAAACTGTACATGCAAATGTGGCTATTTCGTGTATGTAGCATAGATTGTAAAATGAAATAAATAATGATTATAAACTTCATTGTTAATTGTCTCAAAACCGACTGCCTTATACCAGTTTACCCCTGTCACCACTCACTTATTGTTCAAGTGACAATAATTTAATTTGTAACCAGTGAAGTGGCCGAGTTGATAAAGGCAGTGGCATTTAAAGCAATGAGGCTTAGCAATTTGGGAAGAACCTAAGAGGTCCCACAAAATATTTTTTTCTTGGGGAGAACTTCCCGCAACAATTCCTGGTACTTCCTGCAACTTGCAGCATTACTGTAGTTACAAATCTTGCCAATGAGAAGCGGATATTATAAAGTTTTTTAAATTGTAATGAGTGATGTGATTGGTCAAATCTTTCCAAAATGAAAACACTGGCTGCGTTAATGTATTGTGTATTATTATAGAAAAAAACATTTAACAAACCTTGACGCTTCTTCTTTCCGTCGGAGAGAGATTACTTGCTCCTTTAAAGCATCCACATCTTTCTGTAGATCATGCATATCTTTTCCGTCCCTTCCCGATTGTAACGCAGCTAATCCCGCCTCGACTAAGGTGACCTTTGACCCGAGGTCGACCAGTCCAGCAGCCAATGCACCATCACCATCATCACCATCAGATTGGACTGTTGTGCTTTTGTAGACCGCCAGGTTGTCTCTGATACTGGAGATATCCGCTCTGAATGTGTTGATCCGGTCCTCCACATTATACTGGTTATCTCTATCGACTAACACCAGTCCTAACCTCTCGTTCTGACCACTGATATCATCCTGTAAAGAGTTAATCATTGCCTCCAGTTTGGTCGAATCTGTATGGAATGTATACAAGTTTGATTGCATCGCGATGAGATCGATCATTTCACCGTCCTCAGAGGTGAGACGTTCGCTGACCTGAGAACTGTCCGCGACTACAGCAGCTATTGCAACTTCCTGCTCGCTGTTCTCTTTCTCCAATCTTTCCAGACCGTCTCCCAAAACTACGACCGTCTCGTGGACCGACTCCAAATCTGACTGGAGTCCCTCAAAAGTTATTGGAGAACCGTCGCGAGAGGCGGTTCTATCCTGGAGAAGACCGAGAGATGATTGAAGATCCTCGACGTCAGCATTGATATCTTCGATCGACTCTGATGCGTCCGTCAATTTTCCTTCCAGTTTCAGGGTGGAAGCTTGCAACTCTGCTAACTGTGCTAGGGCTGCCTCCGAGATTGAGCCTGTTCCATCTACCGCTGCTTGAAGGCTCTGCATTCCCTCCACCTTCAGTTTCATGCTATGCAAGTCCTTCTCCACCGCCTGGATATCCCGAATCACCATCAACGCTCCTCCTCTCTGCCTTGACCGATCAGCTTCTCCGGTGCCGTTCAGGATGTTATGCAGACTGGTCAAATTTCCTTCCAGTAATTTCAAAGCACCTGCATTTCTCTCGATATCGACCGACAAGTCGCTGACGGAACTGGCCAGCTCTTCTCGATCTGACTCTAGGCCTCGTAGACGATCGCTATTACTCTGGATAGACTGTCTCAGTCCGATTACATCATCGCTATCCACAGCTTTCCCATCTTCCAGAAGACTTTGAAATCGAGCCTCGAGATTGGAAGAGAGTTCTTGGATTTGCTGAGAATTACTTTCACTTGTTTTCTGCAGCAACCCTCCAAATAATTCTTTGTCCTTCATAGAATTTTTATCAGCAGTGTTAGTTCTCTCATCTAAGAGACTCACCTCATCCTTGAACAACTCCATCTGGCTTTTCATATTTCCAATTTCGTCGACGTGAGTCGTCAATTGATACTCCAGTGTGACAAATTTCACTCTCTGGGTTTCAAAATCGCTTCTCAAGGTACTGATAGCTTGTCTATCGCCTCTGTCACTAAAATCCGATTTTAAATTCTCTAATGCGACTTCCAATTGTTTCAACATTGACTTCACATCAACAACCTCTCTCTCCAGGTCATTAATTTGTTCCACCAGTGAATTAATTTGATCTTGTTTATTTTCTCTGCTATTTTCCAAAACAACAACAACTGTTTTCAGGTCTTTTAATCTGTCCTCTAATTCAATCAGTCTCAACTTAAAATTGTCCTGTAGAGAAAGCACAGAGTCCATCGTCTCTGTGACTCTTCCCTCCATTTCTGAACCGCTGTTGGAGAGTGAAATCTCCAAGGCATCTTGCGAGCTCTTGCTTTCCTCGAACGCTTTATGGAGATGTGAGATCTTGCTAGTCAACCTATCCATATCAGTCTTAAAGGCTTGTACCGAATCGAACTGTTGATCATTGGTTAATTCTTCAGCATTCATGTGGACCAGATTCCTGAGCTCTGCCCTCACTTGAGCTAATTCCTCTTCTACGGAACTGTCGACGGTTAAAGAATTTGCTCTGTTTGAGGACATCTCTCTCTGGTAGTTCTGGATCAGGAGCTCTAATTGGTTTATTTTCTTCTCCTGCTCGGATCCATGTTTCAACATCTGGAAAGATGATATATATCAATCATAAGGCACAGAATTAATGAGTAAGAAAACAACATGAGTTTGTTCGGCTTAATGCACCTCAAAAATCCCCTGCAGTTTATAAGAATAAGGAAATAAGAAAAATTAGGCACCAACCAATTCTAGTTAATATTTCATTTATGATTCACTATCACTTTTCTTAATCAACTTGAGTTATGAAGTTGACTTCGAAAGATCTGATATATATATTGTTTTTATCATATTTGTGTGTGCAGTTCTCACAAAATCCTGAGAAACCTCACCAACTATAAATGACCTATGCTATACTTTTAGTCATATTTTAAGGATTCCTGATTCATTCTAATCTTTTCTTGCAGTGCAATGTGATATACACTGTACTGTAAATGCAGGATTATCCACACACAGTATCGATGATCGGTGACACCGCATATGACGCAAAAATTCCAGATAATACAGATGAATTTTAATATCGTGTAGTTTGATATTGAAATGTGTCTTAAACTTTAAACCAAATTTTGGAAAAGAAGAAAGAAATTGATGGCTAGAAAGAGAATCGAACCAGTGACTTCTGGGTTATAATTCCAATCCTGTTCTAACCATATAAAATTTCCCAGTCAGTTTTCCATTATTCATTAAATTAAAATATGAAATACATTTTCAAATCCTCACTAAATTTCAAAAGATTATATGACTCAAAAGAGGTTTCCCCATCGAGATACTTAAAGGCCTAATGTCAAAACTCTACCTGAGCCAAGGAAATCACTATTTTAGAATTTAGTCCCCGACTTTTTTTAAGGTCTGTAACCAAGCAAAAGAAGTAATTTGCAACTTGCATGACCATGAGGAACTTTTCTGTAGGATTTAAATGACAAGGTTGAAAAGGTTCTTCATTTCATCTAATATCTGTGAATAGACTATGATGACCACTCTACTAGGTGAAAGCAATGAATTCTTACTTACCAGTAATATCTGCTTATTCTGATCCAGTATCTGATCTTGTAACTTTTCCGTATTGTCTTTCATCAAGCCGGCTATCATCAATGTTAAGTCTTCTCTTTTCAGACACTGCAGACAGCCAGCCATAGCGCCCCCTGCGGCGACCCCTGCCGCTGCAGCCGATGGAGTGGACCCTACTTCCTCGCCTAAGCTGGTCAAGATGACCGCCATCCCGTCACTGACAGCTGCGAGTGGCTGTGAAAATAAGCAAAGAGAGGCGCTGATGTGTCAATAATCAGAGGAGGTTACAGCATCACTGCAGCCAGGCTGCAGCATCACTGCAGCCAGTCTGCAGCATCACCGCAGCGAGGCTGCAGCATCACTACAGCCAGGCTGCAGCATCACTACAGCCAGGCTTCATACTATATAATCTGTTTGTGCTCTGCAGTTTCGCACAGTTGGCAGTTGGTCTGCAGAGATACTCTATATTGTGACGTTACGAAGAATCCAGAAACTTATAGAGAAGAATATCGATAATTTTTATTGAATGTATCATAATTCCTGATAAATTTGAATATACTTACCTCTGTTTCATTGGTTTCATTTACGGCAAGAGGCATAAGGAAAGGTACAAATCCCCAAAATAAGTACAAACCTGGGAGAGAATAAAAAATGTCATAAAAATATTTCATTCCTATTGGGTTGAATAGGAAGGCATATAGACACAGTATCTGCTCATACACTGCTGGTATACCAGTTCAAAAAGTATTGAATGTCTCTAAAGGCTATTGTGTTGCATTATACCATATAATAAAAAAAAAAACTGAAATTATTTGGAGTGCCTGTTCATGATAATAACATCGCTCTGCAGATCTAAGGAAATGACGTACCTGCTGAAATAACCATATCCTTAAAATAAGAACATTTTTTGCAGCAATTCTCAATAATTTTTGCAAGCATTTTTGTAAGAGTGTTGTACTGTATGCCTAGGTTTATTTCTTGATAGTTTACTGTCAGAAAGGAAACAGACATTTTTTAAGGTATTAATTGATACAAAAATTTAAGAGGCAACGAAGTATTCATGAGAGAACCAAATTTATTTAGTTCTCGCCCCTTTACCTCCATCTGGTGAAAACCATCTGCAAGATTGGTGTATTTAGCTTGATAACTTGCAATTATAATTTGTGAAATACTGACCAAATGCAACAAAAAAAAACAAATGTTTTGGAAAAGTCTGCTCAGAAAACGAGACAAGATAAATAGAGAATAGTAATAGAGAATAACTACGTAGGGAATGAAATATTGAATCTTACTAGTGAGTATGGGTAATAATAATAATAGTAAACAGATCCAGCAGGGAAACCCCCCTCCTCTTCGCCTCCTTTGCATTGTGTTATGATGACTTTCTGCGCTGCTGCTAGATGTTAATAGTGAAGTGAAAGACCCTTGTTTAAGTCCTGCTGTGATTGGGGTCGCAATTCCAAGGTTGGATAACCACTCTCTGACAAGGGGAATGCAAAAATTAATATTATATATATGATCAGAATATCAAAATAGCAATAATGGTCAGGAATTGAATAAACATATCAACCAGAATTTGTTGCAATCTTCATTATATATGATATAAAGTATAAATTATACTACTGAAGGCACACATCAAAACTAGCCATCTTAAAAAGCATAAAAACCAGGAAAATCAGACCAGCATGAACGGTTGGAGAAAAAATGATAATAAGTTAATGCAACAGCAATATCTCAATCATTCATCATATCATTACTACAATGTACCACTCATACTTTGTGAAAACACACATTGAAATAAGCCATCACAAAAAATGATAAAGTTCTTCTAAAATTAAAGTATTAAAATCAGGCAATAATTCAGCTTCTATTATTGGTAATGTCAATTACGTACCTTGTCCTGGTTAGAGTCCAAACGTCCAATAAAAGAGAACTTGCCACTAAGGTATATAATGTGTGTGACAATGAATGTAGGACTGAACTTACTGCATGTCCTGAGAGAAAGAACAAAAGAAGAAGGGAATAGAACAATCATTCTGGCAGGGAGGGCTGTCCATATTTCAATGTGTGACTCACTATACACAAACCGCAATGCAGTGTTTGTAGGCATACCAAATACATCTCTGTTTGTATGCACCTGCTCTGCGACTAACGAACTTTGTTCTCTCTAAGAGTTCTCTCTAAGCGATAAAACAAAAGAAGAAGGGAATAGAACAATGATTCTGGCAGGAAGGGCTGTCCATATTTCAATATGTGACTCACTATACACAAACCGCAATACAGTGTTTGTAGGCACACAAAATACCTCTCTGTTTGTATGCACCTGCTCTGCGAATGATGAACTTTGTTCCCTACACTTTTACCAAACCCGATAAATATTGCTCAGAAGAACTAAGGATACCGCGCCATATAATAGGCAGGAGCAGCACTACAGCACTTTAAGATAACAATGAACTCTTCATCCATAAATCTAATACAGTGTTCCCACACTCAAAAAGGAACTTTCAAGACTTTTCCATGATAAAAGTAAGAACTTCCAAGACTTTTGTCCTATATATCAGTAATTTTGGGCAAATTATCAGGAAGCAAAAGGCTCATGTAGAAATATTTCAAGAACACTGCTGCAGTTGTGTTTTAATTTTACATTTCCAAGATATTTGACATTTTTTCTCTTTCCATCACCTTTTTTCAGGCCTGCAAATTGATTTCCAAGTGTCCATGACTTTTCTTTTTTCATGACTTACCAGCAGTGGAAGACTTAGATGACACAGGAGTTCTCATCTGTTGCTTAGACTTGAGGTAACTATACACAGTTCTTGGCAGGTAGGTAGTTATGTATATTGCAGTTACTATTACAACTTTAATGATGTGTATGATGTCGACTGGCGATCTTCTCTCCGACCATTCTGAAGATGAATCCGTGTTGTCCGAGCTAGAACTGAGTTTACAGTTTGCTTGGCTGGATTCAGTGTCTTCCAGAGAAAAATGAAAAAGAAGAAAAAGAAAAAAAAATACGTAAAATTTTCACAGCAAAGTTGGCAACAAAATAGAGTGATATCGAGGGGGGGTGGTCGATATCAAATTAATTTGTTTTTTAATTACTTTGTCAAGGGATATTCTAAAGAATCATCATGTCAGAATTTAAAAGCAAAACAGCTATTTTTCTTACAGTTAATAATAATAATCCTCATAACCTTTGATTAGAACCTTTCACTGCAATGATTTATCTTCATGGGAGGTGACAAGATAATTCAGAAATGGCCAGCATATTGCAGAGTTTCACCTCATTTTTATTCAATACTCCATTCCAAATCAATCCAACTGCCATGTCTTTATCACAACTATTCGTGTCGCTATCAAGAAATATATTTTGTATGTTCTGGTGCACGTGCAACCATTTTTACCCTAAAAGCATTTTATATTTTTGATCTTGAAATATCATCATGAACTTACCAGAGACTTCAGGGTCATCATACTGATCTAATCCTATAAGCCAAAATGAAAGAAAAGTAAAAAAAATCAATACCATTTTTGGCAAAATTTTCACAAAAAAGGTTAGCCATGATTACAAAGCAAACAGAATTACTACAGCAACAAAAACATTTGCAAACAAAACTTCTATAAAATAAATACATCTAATTTTTACTAGGGTTACTTAACTTTCACTCAAAGAATATTTCTTTCACAAGTTTGCTTTCTCCGTTTTTGTACTTTTTCCTTAAATAATTTGTGTAATATTAGTAAGTGGCTTTGCTTTGTGGAACTTTAAAGTTCTTAAAATATAAAGTATGTAAATGAGTAATGAGTAATGTATACAGGTTTCAAGTACAGCCACGAACACTTTATAGTAAGTCAAGCAAGTTTCCTTTTCTGGAGCAACGTGGAATGGAGAACCTTTCCAAGTCCAAATAAGCCCTGTCCTGTTATGTTTTGTTAACAAACTACTTCAAACTCACCATACAAATGAGTGAGGGACTGTTCATCATCCCTGTAGTCTCTCTCAGAAAACAAGCCACTTCTGGAGCTAAAACTCGGTGCTTTATAGGGTATCCTGACACTGGTGCTTCCATGATGGGGCTCTGTAGTACTGGGACGACCTCCTCCCGGTATCAGTCTCGCATTTGACGGGTACTGGGTGGACGTGTGCTGAGCAGGAGGCTCATCCATAGGCCTACCAGCAATTCGTGCTGACCTTCTACGGGAACTGGCCGGTTCCATGGACGGTTGCCGCCTTGGAGGTGTCACCAGGGGTGGAGCATGTGAACCTCTTATGGAACGACGGGACATGTATGGGATCTCGTAGCTATCCATATCTTGAGGATTGGACTGTGATGAATAACTTGGACTAATGAAAGAGAAAGAAAGTGTAAGCCCTTCAGTATATGATTATGTATGACCACTGTATTGCCAAAGTTTATACTAAGTGGTGCTGCCAGATTTATACTAATAGTGCTGCCAGATTTATACGAAGTGGTGCCACCAAAATGGATGTCATGTAAAAAAAAAAACATAATTCATGTAGTAAATCTAGACTTTTCATCAATTGCTGTTATGAACTAGGCTGACAACTTTACAAGTGAGAAAGGATTAAGATATTCCAAATGCAATTGTCAATAATGTATATTCAAAGATCATTTATTAAAGAATGAATTCAATATTCATGAAACACATAAAGAATTTAAATATTACTGTTAGTCTTTTAAAATGTTATCCTCAAAACAACAACAAATAATTTGACAGGTAATATACAGTACCCATAGAAATGACATTGGGAATGATTAGTTGGTAAAATAATGTTTAAAATTGGCCTAGAACTGCAGTACTATAGCATACATAGTAAGATGTTTCTTTAGAACAAAATGCACAAATCCAATGCAAAAATATCCACTGTGTAATGCTAAGTTCTTGTTGACCAAAATGAAAGTCCCAACTCAACTGTCTTTATGAGCATTTTTCCAGATGCACAGTAACATTTGGTTGTCAATCTTTGAGCAGCTGAGGGTGACACAGAGAACTTTGAGCAATATACTAACACGGATAGGGTCTCAAATAAGCTACTGTAAGGCTTCCTGATCCTTGGGTCTCTAAACTAATAAAAACTAAACTATATACTTCATAATGAGACAAGATACAAAATTACTTAATAGAGAGCTATTCCAAACATGTAAGGTACTCCCCTGGGGGCGGGGAGGTCACATTTGGTCAGAGTTATCAATCACTTATAGTAGCTACACACCTGGCACTTGAACAACATAGAAGTTAGCGACATTGGGAAGAATGTGTCTGTAATGAGATATACTTACATCAAATATATTTCTAGGTATAGAAGCAATCAGTTCATGCAGAAGAACACGGTACCATACATTAGTAACATCTACAGTACAGTACTGTACACACTGTACAGCAGTATAACATGTGAGCTTCTATTCCACTAAAATGCATCGTATTCGGGCAGAATGCCTGTTCTAAAGAGCAGAAGCACCGGTGGAAGTATGTCAGTAACATTAATGTCCAGCTAAACTGCTAACTTTCATATATTTGAGGGGAAAAAAATCATGTTTGTCTAGTGTGAAGCTTCGGAAATTAGTACTTTTCTTTCTGACACCTGTACAAAGGAAAATTGGATTTTCTGAAAGTCTGATGATCTTAAACAGCCATTTAAAATCATTATGAGCTAGACTAGTTTATTTTCAATTCAAATAAAACGTAAGTTAAATATGACAAAAGTTTTAAACTGTCTGTCAAAGAAAACAAGAGAGTACTGTAATCTATTATTAATTTGATTCTATATGATCAGGGGAGGATAGTCACATACATCCCTACAGTACCTGTAGTTTGAGGTGTATGAATTACATCAATAAATAGTGAAATCACTCAATTGTTTGCTACAGGACATGTATGTACAAAAAACTGTATAGCAGTGTAGCTACTTTGCATTAAGTATAACTGGAGTATACCAGGTTCTATGAAGATTTCAACCGAACAGAAACCGAAACCAAACAGCAATTTACCAGTACAAGTGAGGCAAACTGAACCAGGAGGGGCTTGAAGCTCACAACAAAAAATAGGTTTTGATTGGGTACGTATAAAGATCTGATAGTAATAAGAAAAGAGAGTAAAATCTAAATAAGACAATTAACAAAATAAATCATAAGGGACACATACCTTCTTGAGTAAGTATAATCAGTCTTGTCCCTGGAAAATGAAGGGAAAAAATGGTGTTTGTTCAAAATCCTAGAAAAGAATGTGTGTAACTTGCTATTTTCAGTGTGGAAGTAGTTCTGTTTCAAAAAAAAAAGTAATTAGTACCACAGATACAGTAACTTCAATTGTGTAATATGACATGCAATGTACAGTATCCACAGGAAACTATGACATTTTTTTAAGAGGGCAGGAGGGGGTTGGGAAGAGGCCATCGGAGAAGGGGTAAGCAGGGTGTAGTTCATGGCTTACATTTTATCCTACTCAACCCAGTTATCATTGCCTTTCAACAAATGGACCTACTAGTACTGTAGCCCCAGTTTTAATTCCCTGTACCACCATAATGGTCTCAACATCCGGTAATATCAAACAGGGGCACACAGTGATATAATAATATCATAATAATATTCCAAACTTAAAAAGCGCCTTATCAAATAAAATATAAATGCTCTAATGTGCTGTACAAATAAAAGTTAAAATACAAACAAAGAAGAAATTAAACAAAATAGAGGTAGTAATACTTAATACAAAGTACAGAAAAAGGAGCACACAGACGAAAAGATAAAAATTAACATGATGTAAGAGTTTAATCCACACTAACAAAACAAGGAAGACTAAAATGTAGTGATGAATGTACAGTACTTTAATAGGATAATCCCAATGTTGTGCAGTCTTAAATACAATATTGGACATGACTCGCTCGTCTACTTACTGGGATAACACAAATTCTTCAGTATCTCTTGGATCATGAAATTTTAATGTGGGTCTGAAAGAAAACAGAGAAAGAAGTAATATAATTTTCACTTTGGTAGATGATGTTCCATGACGGGGAATAATTCAGTGTTCAAATTTTATGTATATACCAATTTTGAGAGTTCTGAATATGATATCTTATAAAATACTGCCTATTCTGTTTGCAAAAATGATATACATGCACATCTTTGGAAGTTGTTCGACGGCCGGCTACTTTAGTTGTTTTTAACATCGAATTGAGATTGCATAGTTACTAAGTACTCTAAATACCCTCAGATAATTAAAATGATAAACTGTATCACAAATCATCCCCAAAGCTGATGTTCTTACCTACAGGCTACAGTACACATCTCTCCTACAGTGTAAACATTTGTAAACATGTTACCTAACTTTATTTTTTCGTACAGCAAAAGTTGCTGTTCGGACAACCATCTAGGAAGGCCTGGTTGTCCGATTGAAAACCAGAAGAAAGAAAAAACTGGTTTGCCCTGCTTAGGACAAATATAAGGAACAATATTTACAGGGTAATGATTGCCATACTGATGACAACAATGTGAGAGTAGCTTGACAAATGACTTTAAAAGTTGGTAAACACTGTTAAATTCAACAGTGTGAGGTATAATGAAGTACTTAAATCAATTTACTGTAGCAATCTTTCATGAGTTGATTCAGTATCACAGATAGAAAGTAGTATCAACATCGAGGTATGTACGTAATGCTAAAGATACTGTACCATGCATTTAAACGACATCAATGTATACTGTACATACTGTAGGCCCTGTAGTACTAGTAACAAACAAACCTTGAGCTGTAGTTGTTAAATTTCCTCAGTAATCATCCCAATTTCACACCACAATTTAACAACTTCCATCAAATTCCATCCAGATGCATTCTAATAATGTTTTTCACTTCTTCATACAGGATGCGTATTCAAACAAACCAACTAACCCTTCTGCAACGGTTCGTATCGAAATTTGAAAAAGTCTTCTCGGACCTCATGCAGTCTAATAACGAGGAAGTCTGACCTCGACAGGAAATTGTTGATCATTTGAATATTCATGATCTATACTATATATTCAGGAAGTGTTAGCTTGTCTGCAGATCCCTGATTGATTACCTTGCAAGATACTGTACTACAGATAATAACATTGTACAGTATACAAGAAGCGATGTTGACACGTAGTAACTATTTATGGACAGAGTGAAGTTAACATTGTCTGCCTTGGATGAAATAGATCTGTATTAATGCTAAATATGTGTGGGAATGATAGCAATTTACACTTTCATGTACACAAAGATTTATAAACAGAATATAGCCTACTTATGATATGGACTTTCAATTTACAGAAAGTGGCTTGAATACAACTCTTGAAAAGACTGTTCTTTTGAAAGCAAAAGAAAACCTGACATTTTCAAGTGTGCACTGAATTTTCAGTACTTAGAAGAAATTTAGCTAAATTTATACTGTACTGTACATCAATTACAGTAAAGTACATTTCTGGTAACATCGTAAACTTTTAATGGTCGTCCGAGACGACCAAATTCCTGTTGGGACTACCAACTTTAGCTCTGGTGGTTAAAAAAAGGTAAAATGATCAATTGGTATCACCCTAAATCACTTAGGAGATACCAATTTTATAGAAAAACAAATATAGTGTCATTGTTGTTTTGTTTATGTTTTTATTTTTTGTATGGTATTCTCTTCACCAAACCTACACATCTCTCCAACAATGTACATATATATACATATTGATCATTCCTTTTTCGGTCAACCGAATGTGATTGAAGGACAACCAGAAAAAAAATCCACAAAAGTTTGCCCTGCGTAATCTTTGACTTCAGGTAATGTCTAACACACAATCAACTACAACTTCTTTTATTCCTTGTTCAAGTTTTGGAATGTTAATCCTTGTTCTGTTATTCCATTAATTTGGTTTCTAATAATTAGACAGATATCTTCACTGGTGGACTACAATCATTACTCTGCCATTTTCAATTTTTAACCTCTGATATAATTTATAGGCCAAACTTACTGTTTAGCACTTTGTGAGAATAATTTACTGTACATTAACTTCACTTACTGTATTAGCTTTGCATTAATCTACTGGTGCCAAGTTTAAGAGGGGAAGGAAGGGGGGGGGGGTGCAGTACACAGTGGGTACTGTTGAACATTCTACACCTGTAGAATGCTAGTACAATACTACTGACAACAAATTAGAAATTATTTCAATTAAATTATATGGGGAATTATTTTTTAATAATTTTCATGCAGGTTTCCAAAAGAAACGTACAAGAAAGGCTACAACTGAACAGCATACTATACAGTAATTGCAAGTTGTCAGAACAGTAGTTTAATACTGTGTTGATGAGTAGTAAATCTCAGTCAGAGACCTAATTAATCACAATTTATGATGTCAGAGGTAACAAAACACTCCCTCCCAATGTACACCTACTGTGCTCAACACAAACTAAAGTTCTAGAAAAACATGAAGTGTGTGCTTTAGGCATTGAGCATTCACTTTGAAGTTCTTAGATTTGGTCTTAAGTACATTAAGTTAACAGGTTCTGTAAACAGTCTATTTGCTCAAGTGTGTGGGTTTGTTAGGCGAACAAATAAATGTATCTAACTTTTTTTTTTTAACTTTTAAAGGATAATTCAGACTGACAAAGATGATGCTAGAGTCTGAAAGTGTATCGAGTGATTACTTATAAACCAATTCTCTCTTTACTGTAACATTTTAAAGCAGTTTACAAAAGTTATATATAAAAATATGTGTATGTGTGTGTTGTTGACATGTAATGTTACTGTAGATGTTAAGTCTGTAGGGTCCAAGCTACACTTTGACAAAAAAAACCAAAAACCAAATCCTCAGAAATTCAGAGACAGCAGTGTTTAAGAGATGCAAAGAATAATTTAGTGTTCCAATTTTGTATAGCAGTTTTCAAGGCTCTGGAATCTGTCAAATACTATATGGTACCTGTGTTAAAAAAAACTGCTTTATACAACTTTGCTGCACCTGTGTAACGATTTCACTCTATTGCATGGTATTTTGTGATGCGGTACTGGATAATTTATTCCCTGGATTATACTGTATCGCACTGTAGACTGGACATAATGGATATTCTGTGTACCTATAGTAACATATATGCTGTGTATTACTGCTCATTATCAGCAAATGTTATTGAGCTACTCATAAAAGCCTGTACAGTAACTGATGGGTGTTGTAATTCAGGAAAATCCCAGCGAGAACTTGATTTTAGCCAACCGATATTTTACACGTGTACTTCTTAATTTTTAGAATTGTGAAATTATAGGCCTGAACTTCTATATTTCTATTTATTAATAAACAGTTGCATGTGACCTACACAAACCATTCTGTATGCATTTAGGTTTCTTTTCTTATGTGTAGCCAAAGCATGAGCAAGTCATACTAGTATGAGCTAAGAAGTACAGTGGGAGGTCCAAAGTCCACTTAGGCCCAAACCTGCTTTCTAAGTATGGTAAATACTAATCATAGATGACGTAAAATGATTTAATTTACAAAACAAACAAAAAAACAAAAATTCCACTGATGGCAGTTTTGCAATAAAAGAAAAAAGAACGGAAGAACTAAATACAAGGCTTTACAGATCTTGTTTTATCAGCATGCAATCATGTGATGTTTAGTGACACAAGTTTGACAAAATGTTCAATGCTTCATAGTCCTGTAAAAGATAATGCATCCCTCAAATTTTCTGAGTAACAATCAAAGGATTAGTCAAGTTCAG
>KN884605.1:7095-20821 GCA_000934455.1 Apostichopus parvimensis
CGGACGCTTGCGCGGGTCAGCGGGTTTGGGTGTTAGAATGCGGGTCCAACCCGCGAAATGCGGGTCAGTTGGGAGCTCTGTGATGAATGCTTACAACATTTTCCGTAAACAGCATATTGAACTTTGGAAATGCGCCCCCTTAAACCTTAAAAAAGCCCTCGTAAATACATTAAGGGGGGCGTTTTTAACTTTCCATTTTCCAAAATAGCCCCCCCAGAGCCAAATCTAAATTTCTACCCTGCATTGCAAGTGGTGCACTATATTTGAGCCAAATTTAGCTTGTAAAAATAAGCGTAATATGCAACGAACTAATTTATTATTATTTAGCAATCATCGTTTAAATAAAGCTCAGGGTTCCATGCCTCAATTTAAAATCAGACATTGGATTGGCCGATGTTTAGTACACAGGGGCGTAGCCAGTATGTAGCACTGTAGGCCCGGGCCTTCACTTTTTTGGCCAAGTTTTCTCTTTTTTAAAACACCCATAACTCAAATCCATAGGCTTGCTGGACGAGTTTTATAGAGTCTAGACAGGAAAAACTATTGAAATGAACGTAGCAAGAATATGGCTAAATTAGGTGACCTATTCTTCTGTCATCTAGGCTGTCATTTCTATCGCGTGCCGTTTTAATCAACACTCTACCTGCCGAAAAAGACTAGGATCCGATCTTGTCAGTTTTTTTAACATCTAGTTAAGAACCCGTTTACGCAGATAATATTTCCGTTGGAAACATTCCACAGTCAAATAAGCCTATCGTTGATTAACAGACTTTATAGAGCTGCAGCACTTTGTTGCCTGTTGTTACTGGCTTACTCTGTACATGTACCTTGCTAATTTTAAATAAATTATGTAGTATTGAATTAAGTACTTTTTTAATTCGTTGGTTTATTTGGTTTAAAAGTGATATTGAATGAGGTGTCTCAAGTTACCAAGAGGCCAGGTAACCACAATGAACACTCGGGAAGGGCCGTTTCCGGCCATCTGGGGGGGTTATAAAACCAAAAATTTTCTTGTACTGTACGCTCCGCGCCAACCGATGGTGGCGCACCGCTCAGATAGTCATGCCTACAACTTTGAAAATTCTGGCTACGCCACTGGTACTAATACTGTCGGCAAAATGTAACATTGTAAAAAGTCACGAAAACATTGCCCGATTGTGTTTTTGGTTCAATAAAATAATTTTCACAGAATTTTACCCCTCCCCTTAGACCGCCTCCCCCAGGACGGGGGGAGTCAAATATTCAGATATTAGCCATTTTGACTCAATGGGAAATTTCTTAGAGGAAACACTGCTGCCCTCATCGCCGCCCCCCCCCCCCCCCAATTTAGTTTAAACGTAGCTGTTCAACAGAGAAATTCACCATCCTACCAAACAACGCGGCCCCAGTATTAGCTAAGTGCAACCCAAACTTAAACTAAGTGAAATGTAAGCTCTCCATCATTCAATCACATACAAGAGGAGTTGGGCAGTTCCTTCTCTACTATCACAGCTGCTTAAATTTGATTCATCGATGTGTCCTCCATGCACTACAGACTATGCCTACGCCTCGGGCTTTTGCCTAACATAACACTAATATACAGTAACCGTCATCATCCATGATAACTACATTCCCTTCTAACCTGACGTTAGGCCTAAGTTATTCCCTTGTAACTTCAATAAATCCGAATCAAAAGTCTGTATAGAAAATCGTATAGCTGTAAAATGAATAATTACATTCCTCCCGGCCGTTGTAATCGATAGTAAACAACTCAAGCACAACAATTGAAACAGGTTTGCAACGCGGTGCACGGATTGTGTTTTCACGGAGGCGGCCATTTTGGAAAGTAAGATGCAAATAATAACAAAGTCTAGCGGTGGAATCGAGAATGTCGCCATCTATTTGTCGTGAGACAGCTAGCTGTGGTCGCTGAAGTAGGAATATTACGTCATGCAACATATACTGAAGTCACTCATCAATTGGTGGCGCTTTGCTTCTAGAAGAGTTCCTTTGCACACCTTTGCACAAATTGGGCTCCTACGCCTATGCACAACAGTGTAATGAAGCATACAGCGCGCAATCTGTGCACTTAGTTTGGACATGTTTATGTAAATTGGACATGCTTGTATTGTTTTGGACATGCTAATATTATTTTGGAAAATTTTTATACATTTAGTATTCCGTACTAGGCAACTAGACCGGCTGCGTCTGTCCTTTCGGATGCTATATGACTAAAGTCTATCATTACAATTCACTAATAGGAAACTAGGCATGCTAACTTAGGTTAGCCTAGGTCATAACTTCAGCCTAGAATATTTCAGTCTATTAACATATCTAGAATTGTACAAATATTCAAACACATATCCCCCATTTGCAAAATATTCCGAACACTGTAAATGTTGGCAAAAGGTCATAATCAGTAAAGGTCTAGCCCATAATCTGAGCTTTAAAAGCATTGAAGACTCGCCCCAAACCACGTGCTGCCTTGTTATCTTTAGCTGGACCTGAGATGTCCATCGCTGTATCGTTTATACACATACTGTGCTGTGGGTATTGACCGCAGCTGTATGTACTGACTGTACAATAGTGTCTAAGTACCGACGGTAGTAAGCTGTGTGTGTATTTTCTGGGATAGATGGTGGTGTCTAACACTTCTGTTACACCTCATTCAAAACTAGGTCAGATTACCGGCATTTGACGTTTCCTTTTTGCGCGAGTCTTCACACCCTTTAAGGTAGCTCAAAGCCTAGTCAGCCTAGCCAGGTATGTTATGCACAGTAACTTTATAGGTTATTTGCCTAAATTTACTCAACTATGATTTTAATGCCTTATGATATTCAATTACCATGTCCGCACAACTGTTGTAGGCAAAACGACACTCGTGCTAATTAACATGTCATCCTTTGATGAACATCTCTGAATGTATAAACATGCATCAAACTGTTTGCACTCTCACTTCATAAGGTTGGATCTATTATCCTGCATAAATTACTACCCACTTGCAACATTAAACTGAGAACTGCATGAACAGACTAATATGGAAGTATTGCTCATACGTAGTTGTGTGTGGGATGGGAGGGGAGGGGTTGCTTTTTCACGGCAATTTGAATTTCAAAATGGCTTCCTCAGCACAATGTCCCAGTGTTAATGTTGTTATTCTTATTGGATTCCTTGACCCTGAAAACATGGGTATAGACACCAGAATTATAACTCTATGTGCCTTAGAAGCTGATCAGTTATAGGTAAAAATAGTTCCGAATTGGCGGCCATTTTGAATTTCAAAATGGCCGCTGCAGCGCAATGATCCAATGGTTATGTCTTTGTTCTTACTGGATTCCTTGACCCAGAAAACATGGGTACAAACACCAGAATAATAACTCTATGAGCCTTAGACGCCGAGATATGGGTGAAAATAGTTCCAAATGGCGGCCATTTTGGAAAATGGCGGAAATGCAGAGTCGATCCCAACATTTTCAATAGTATGCAAAATATTGTTTGGACGGGTCCCCTGGACAAACTGATACCACTTGCAGAGAGTCGGGGGGGGGGTGCTTGGTGGGTCCTGCTAGCCCATGGACTACTGTACTGTATTCAGGACTCGATCAAGGCCAACGTACAATAACGACCTTGGGCGAAGTCTGAGAACTGACAAAGCAGCCTGCTATTGGTTGAGAGTCCCGCACATCACTGTGTCAGTCGTAATGTGTTTGTAAACAATCAATCTATTTTTAGATTACACTTATTACGCGAATAAGCATAGGACTAACCACATTTTCAGAAATTTCGAAAGTTATGAAACATTAAACACCGGGAGAATAGAATAAGAAACCGGGAGGCCGGGAGATTCGGGTAAAAACCGGGAGTCTCCCGTTAAAACCTGGAGAGTTGACGGGTCTGCAACTATCTGAGTGGAGTCCTTAAATAATACACACTCTACAAACAACCTGGTGAAATTTCATCAAGAACCGGTGAAATTTTCACCAGGAGCTGTGTTTATATGCCCCCCTCCACATCCCGGTTGTTTTCACCAGGTATGCTGGTGAATGATATGTTAAAAAACTCCTGGTAAAAATAACCAGGAAATCCTGGTTACATTTCCTGGTGAGATTTTAGCACTAACCTGGATAATATATAACGTATTCCGCCTCTCTGGCGGAATACGTTTGATATTATATACGATAGTGCTAAAATTTTCTCTTCTCTTTTGAGAACATATTAACAACATTACCATTGTCACATGCTGAAGCTCTGATTGCTCGACATCAATTTATTTCAAATTATTTCTTGATGCATGTTTTACTTGTCATCGGTCATAATTTGCAAATATATCTCAGGAGTTTTGAGACGAATTTGCTTTTATCGATCGCTGCCTTTTTTTCCCCCTACCCTCTTCCCTTAATCTTCTTTGTCCCTCTTCAGTTTATCTCCTACCTCTCCTCCTCCACCTACTGGTTTCTTTTATCAATCCACAGTTTGTCAACTAATCCTCTTAAATCAATCTCTTTTGTGTTCACCCTGCTCATTGACCTATCTGTATTCTTTGCTTGTATTTCGTCCCATGTATTTTCTGTTCCTTGTCTATCAGCCTCTGAAGATCCTGCTAGGATCGAAACGTCAAATCCACTTAATTTTACACGATTTTTTGTGTGCATATTTTCAATAAATACCAAGTACCAGCAGAACATAGATGCTTTGTCAACCTTAGATTTCATCGGTTTCGTTACTACAGTTTTGTACGGATGCCTACTGCGGACGATGAACTTACAAAGGCTTGTGCATCATGATCGAAGTGTAGAAATATGTATGTGATGACAGTATGGTTCATCTTAGGTACTGTAGAATGGGTTTTCAGAAAACTACCTATTTTGACCTTAAATGAAATTTGACCTGTATGAAATTCCACAGCGACTTTGTTCTCACCAAGGGCGATCTACATGCTAAATTTATTCATCAACAAAATTTGACTTTTAGAGTTTCTTTAACAAGATTTTCAGACTTTCACCTTTGCTGACCTTTGAAACCTGTCCAAAATAGTAAGGATCTTCTACGCAATATGGGCCATCTACATACAAAGTATGAAATCCCTTCAAGTTACCCTTCCTAAGATATCATGTTTACAAGCAGTTTACAAGGTTTTACAGTTTGACCTCTGGTGACCTTTGACCATCAAAAACAATAGGGATCTTCTACCCAGTATGGGTTTAATACCAACAAGGAAAGTATGAGTTTAATCCAACTTTCAATTAATTGAGAAATTGTGTTTACAAGAAAGTGTCACACACATACATACACGCACGACATCACCATCGCATATATTCCTTCAGCCTTCGGCAAGGAATCAAAAAGTAACTTTCACTGCCAAGAGCTAGAATCTCAAATAAGGGGAAAAAAATCGAAAATCAATCCCTGATCTCTTACTCAGATGTTTTCATTTATATGTTGAGTGCTATGGATGTAATGAATGATGCTAATTGAACAGATAATCTTGCCAGGGACCACAAATCAATCATTTGTTAAGTGTTTAGATGTTTATTTTGTGCATTGGGAGGCATTTCGACTTATAATATGGTCTAATTAAGCCTAAATGCAAGTTTGTGCTAATAACTACTTTAAATTTACTTGCGATTTGAAAAATGGGTTGGGGGCCGGGACTAGTACGCCCACCCAACTCATAATAAAAATTACAAAATTTGAAGTCAAATGTTGCATTATGGGAGATATCCATAGACTATAACTGAGGTCTTTATAAGTAGCTCGGAAAGGAAGGTTGTGCTAATAAATGATTCAAACTTTCCCATAAAACCATTATGGGAAAGCCAGAGGCAAACAAAGAATTTTATAGTGGAGAGGGTGCTGCCTTGGGATCATTGAAGCCATTTCCTATATAAGGTGGTTTTTCATTAAATAAATATAGACTTCAACTGGTGCATTCTGAGGCATAGACTACAAAATGCAAAGTTTGACTGATAAATAATTTGTATGAGGTTGAAAAATATAGGTAAACTCCTAGTAGTGGTCCAATTCTTCCCCGTCTGAATTCAGAAATCCCAGATGGGACAATTTCCACCACTAACAATTGGGGCCATGCCTCCACCCCTTGCACTCTTCATTATAACACTTTCTTCCAAATGTTTCTCTTTTATGTGTTTGGTTTTATCATGGCACCTCTTTTGGTGAGCCTGCATTGGGCCTAAATAATGTAAAAAGTATCATGGTAGTTATATCATAAATATCCTCTTTTATTATACCTTAGGCTTCTGCTTCTTGGCTCTTTCAAATTTCGTCTTTAGTTAATCTTTCAAAAATATGAGTTATGACTCACTACAACACTACACTGGTTCAATAGAGGAACATGAAATGATAACACAGACAGGAATACAGAATTACCATTTCTATTTGCATTCTACTTATATGTATCCCTGTACCAGTATTAGAATATAACTTTAATAGAAAATGATAGAAAACAAAACAACAAATACATTAATGATTTTGCTCGTAACATTTGAAAATATTTAACAGACGAATGTCACATTATTCTTTTAGCATTATTTCTATAAAAGTTTCAACTATAGCCTCTGACTGCACCTCAATGGCAGCAAACACTCTTCCTTCTTTGAAACATATGACAGTCTTCAAATATGTATTTCACTTTTATTAATGGCAATAAAATTGATTTAACCTGCGTCCCAAAAATAATGACATCAGAAAATTGTGTTGCATTAGCTGTAACAATGTACAGTATGTGTACACAGCTATTTCAGGTTTGATTGTTCTAGACCTAAGAGGCCTTGGCTGTAGGCTAATATTGCCACTATTCACATATTTTATGCATTTATTAGTATTATGTTCCCAGAAGATTAACATCACATACCATAAATACCTTTGGTCAGGAACCATACCTCTCTGCCCTGGAGTAGCTTAGTCAAATAGAATTGAACGTAAATAGTTCTTGTTAAACTAACCAATATTAGATACAATGTTCACCTTTGTAGTATTTCAGTTGACTAAGTGAACTTCATCCACTTTTTGATACAGCTCTAAGGTGTCTAGGTTTAGCAAGTCAAGGTTTAATTGGAAAGCTAAGGAATCTGTTAGTCACCAGCAGACTTAATGGTATCACTGTCACATTATAACAATCAGTTACAAGATTGTTCAGTCAAGTGTGTCACTTCTGGAGCTCTTTGGTAAAAAGTGCTGAACTTTGATGGTATGACATCCTACATCTACATCCTTTACAAACTATGCTTTAGGGAATTCAAGAACATCAGGATTCATGTAAGGTTGCAATTACAAGACATCAGGATTCATGTAAGGTTGCAATTACAAGACATCAGGATTCATGTAAGGTTGCAACAACAAGACATCATGATTCATGTAAGGTTGCAACTACAAGACATCATGATTCATGTAAGGTTGCAACTACAAGACATCAGGATTCATGTAAGGTTGCAACTACAAGACATCATGATTCATGTAAGGTTGCAACTACAAGACATCAGGATTCATGTAAGGTTGCAACTACAAGACATCAGGATTCATGTAAGGTTGCAACTACAAGACATCAGGAATCATGTAAGGTTGCAACTACAAGACATCAGGATTCATGTAAGGTTGCAACTACAAGACATCAGGATTCATGTAAGGTTGCAATTACAAGACATCAGGATTCATGTAAGGTTGCAATTACAAGACATCAGGATTCATGTAAGGTTGCAATTACAAGACTACAGGATTCATGTAAGGTTGCAACTACAAGACATCAGGATTCATGTAAGGTTGCAACTACAAGACATCAGGATTCATGTAAGGTTGCAACTACAAGACATCAGGATTCATGTAAGGTTGCAACTACAAGACATCAGGATTCATGTAAGGTTGCAATTACAAGACATCAGGATTCATGTAAGGTTGCAACTACAAGACATCAGGATTCGTGTAAGGTTGCAACTACAAGACATCAGGATTCGTGTAAGGTTGCAATTACAAGACTCTTTAGGATCATAAACCAGTGAGACTGACCTTTAGACATAACCCTAGAAGTTATACCAAATGTTTCCCGAATGCCAGTAAATAAGGAGAATATGTTGCGGAATTTTTCTCTGGTAAGATTTATGCTGTAGAAACATATCACTTTTCAAAGCATTTTCATACAGTACCCAGTGACAACATTTCCAGAGAACTTCCCATGAGATCTGGCAGCAGAAATTATATGTATTTAGCCATCAAGGATTACAATATCTCAATATATTTACTAATTTGTATTCATATCAACATGGCAAGAAATAACAGTTGTTTGTCCAACAGTTCATGTCAAAAGTTAACGCTCAAAATATACTTTGAACGTTTGTGATTGACTGAAGTAGGTAACAACTGCAGGGAAACAAACATTTGAAATTATATGTACTGAATATTAATGGAGGTCAGTCTCTGTAAATGTACCTTAATGTAACTCATCAATAGTGCTGTAAACGTTTGTAGGACACTTTCTTGTTGGTTTTCCTTGCCTTCTTCTTTTTCTTAACTCTAGTTGACCTGGCATGACCTTCTCTGTTATACTCCAGGCTAGTTAAGAAAATACTGAGAAGCAGTCCGCAGCAGAGAAAAATAGTTAAAATCTAAACGAAAATGAGAGAAAGATGAACAGAGAAATTGGTCACAGGTTGTTACAGTAAAGAGGAGTCAAAGACATTCTCTGTACAGAAAGGGGAACCCAAGGATATGAGCAGAATAGAGTAACTACAGGACTTTATTTATTCATCATTTGTCTTAATGAGGTGCAGTAAAGTGGATTTTCTTTGTAGCCAAAAATTGAAAAATTATGGAACTATATCTACATCTCATTTTATAATTCATTCTGTGGATTTATAGTAACTGGTGAATAGTGGCCTTTGTTAGGCACTGATACTTACTTCAATAATGTGAACAATCACATCAGAGCAGTAGAGTATAGATTAATTTAAATAGACGAACCAATAAAGCACAATACACATAGTTACAAGTAACATGAGCATCACTGATGGTGTAGCTTCACTCTGTTACAATGTAACTACCTTTTAACACAAACATATTACAGCTGAAACTTCTGTCAGGAACACATCTTTTTTGATCATCCGGCCGTAATCAATTTGTTGAGTGGAGTGTAATGAATTAGCTGACTAGAGAGACCCACATGACAACTGACCTAACAATCAAACACATCATCTGTTGACCACTGTGAGCACATCATACAGTAAGTCTATTAAGAGAACCAGGCCATTACATAATTAAAAAACGATTAAGCATCAACTGCTAATCACTGCGGCCAAATTTAATCAAAATCTGAATAAACTCCAGGAAAGCAGTAGAGGTAGGATATTTCATATTTTTTAAATATTGCTGAACCTTTTTCTACCCAAAACACCTTTGTCCTGAAATTAACCAACTCTTACATGACACATCATCTGCTGTTACTAGGACTTAATTTGATCAAAACCTACATCAATCCCAGGACTTGGGAAAAACAGATTTTTACATGATTTTCACATATTGACCGTTCTGTGAACCAATTGACATTTGACCTGAAAATTAACTATACATTATATGTCCCATCATCTGCTGTCAACTAGGACAAATTTTGACCAAAATCGACAACAACAAGAAAGAGCTGGATAGAAATAGGCTTTTACATTAACATATTGACCCTTTTAACCTAAATGGCCTTGAGCCTGAAAAATTAACCACACCTTAATCCATTTATGACCCATCATCTGTTGTCACTATGGCCATTTCGATCCATGTCGCACATAAACCCTAGGAATAGTAGTAGACTTGTACATGGTTATCTGACTCAAGTGACATTTGACCTGTAAACTAAGTACTCCTTTTATGACCTACCATCTGCTGGACAGTATGAACTATGAACAAGTTTGACCTCAGGAGCAGTAGCCTTTCTGCTATTGTTGATGACAGACAGACAGACAGATACATTGTCATGACAATAGTTCAACTAGTTGAGCTAACCAGAAAGTCAGCAGGCTTCGTGATTGCCTGCCTTATACATTTATACTGTATATAGAATCAATTGATTGATAGAGAAACTGAGGAAATTGTGTCAAGTACCAGAATATCAGACCAGATAACTTGATCATTGCAAAGGTGTGACACATCTGAAGTTTGATGACAGGATATGTCATTAGTGGAAGTGAAAAAACCCACTCAGCCACTTAAAGAGGGAAGGTCAAATCCTGTGACAGTTAATGACACAGTCAAGCACATTCATCAGAGAAATAATTGAGTTTGCAAGTTTACACGGTTTCCAGACTGACCTATGTTAAATTCAAATGACCTTCCATTAGCACCATATTTGGGCAAATATTTGGACAATATCTGTCACTAAATGTACTTGCTGTAATAACAAGCACTAATAAGGGCAACTGTAATAGGTTAAGGTCAAGTGTTTTGTGTCAAAGTGAATCCCTGAACTTACTGGCCACCCCGTAAAAAAGACCACCTCGTAATAAAGAAGAAAGTTTTCAGGGATTTAATTCTGCTAGCCTTAAACAACCATTGACTTGAAGCAAATTAGAAATCTCAACTAGAAATAAAAATTATCCAGCTACAGTACTTTTAAAGTTTTAGCACTTCCCCCTTGCTGACCTCAAATGACCTGACCTTCACAAAGAATAACTGTGCTCTTGTGCTCATTATAGAAAAGTCATATCCCAATATGACATCTGATGAAATTGCCTATCTTATTATGTCATGTTTAAAATTTTCAGAGTGTAACCTCTGCTGAACCCAGTCATATCCCAATATGACATCTGATGAAATTGCTTATCTTATTATGTCATGTTTAAAAATTTTCAGAGTGTAACCTCTGCTGAACCCAAATGATCTGTACCCTCCACCAAAATCAAGTGGTGTTCTTGTGCTTATTATAGAGAAGCCATCACCATGGATACCAGGTACTCCAGTTTTCAATCTGGAAATATTGTATTTACATAGTGTAACCCTAACCTGCATCAAATTGTGTACAAACTACACAATACAGTCATACCATGCATATATGAGCTCCAGGTTTCATGTTATGGTTCAGGAGATATCTGCCCTTTTCATATGTTAACATTTGCCCTATGCTGACCCCAGATGACCTTTCACCTCCACCACAAATGATAGGGTTTGCTGAATTACAGGAAATCTACATGCCAATGTTAGAACTGCTTAGGCAACCTTCCTTGAGATATAATTTTTACAAGATTTTCACACTTTTTTCCCTCTGTTGACCTCAAATGACCTTGACATTCATGAAAACACTTCAGATCGTCTACTCACCAACGGCAAGCTATATACCAAGTTTGAATTTCCTGCAACTTCTATTTTTTGAGATATTGTGTGAATGTTTTCAGACTTTGACCTCAAATGACTTTTCACCAATACAAACAACAATCCCAAACCAGTTCTACCTAAGGAGAACAGCTACTTACCAAATATGAAATGTACCCCAGTTATCCCTTTGAGTTAGAGTTTAAAAGCAAGTGTCACGTACACATCAACACACACACTGTGTATACACACGCACACACACACATGTTTGTATTACATTCAGATGGAGGACCCCATTGTATTTTCCATTGTTCAAATCCACGTACCCTAACCTTAACAATACCCCATACAATAGAATTCTTTCGAGGACGTGGTGATTCTTTAGAAATCACAACCGAGGACCTGAAATTCTTTTGTTCAAGTCCTCGGTCAGAATACAAAACAAACGCACACAAACACACGCCATCACCATTGCATAGTTTCCTACTGCCTTCAGCAAGGAATCAAAAGTTGAATAGAGCATCTAAAATTAGAAAAAAACACACATATTTCACAGTAAGTGGAAGTAATAAACATCTGTCCCACTACCATCTTGATAGTTTTCTCCATTACATTAATTTTTATCTGAATGAAATACAACACTAATAATTTGTGATATCATACTTGAACAACACATCAAACTGTTTTTGCTTTTTATTGTGCTTTTCACTGTTGCAACCCTCCACAATGCAATCACTATTAAAGTTGATGTAGTCACTTGATCATGATATCTTTACCAACATATAAGTGGATTATGTTCCAGTCATTTCAATTTTCAGAAAGTTGATGTAGTCACTTGATCATGATATCTTTACCAACATATGATAACAGCCTGTGACCGTACAAGTGGATTATGTTCCAGTCATTTCAATTTTCAGGAAAGACAACCAAACGGTGTAGCTGATGCATGATATTGAAGATAATTGCAAAATGAACTCATCAAAATCAAGTGAATAAATTGCAATATTTTATATCTCAGCTACAAGACAGACAACAAAACTGAGTTCAAAGATCATTTTGTCTCCTTTCACAATTTCTCTACATCTTTCTTACATCTGAGACTATCCCTTTACTGTTTCAGCGAGTGTAGTATTAATGTCAGGGTAGAGGGATCATGTGGTCTTCAGTCTCCATAAATTGTTCAAATGCTCCGAGTAATATACAACTACACCTCCCACCTAGATTGCAAACTAAGGCATCCTCATTATTATGAATTAGTGCAATTAAGCAAGTTGGAATTCGTCTGATTTTTTCAGTCATTGAAATGAAATTAGGCTAGTCATGCTGGTGAACTGGATTGATATTAAAGTTTAGTATAAAAAAGAATCTAAACTTAACCAAACTTAATTCAAAAAGCTGTTTCAAGTTCCCATCCCTTTTAAGTAGAAACTTGGTAGAATGTTGATGATTGGAAGCTGAGCAAAATCTTTTCAGAAGGTACAGCAGGGAATGTTAAAATGTTTAATTCGGTCTTTTATACAGTACTATGATTCCTATGTACAACATCCGCTATAGATAAATATTTGCAATTTGCTGTGTAACCAGATGAATTATTCCCTGTATAAACCTGGCCAGAGCTATGATTGTACATCTGTTTTCAATGCTTTGATAATTTCCTGTAATCCAAATGGAAAAAGGCAAGTAAACTGTGCTGAACAGCATATCGCACATTGCTTTACTTACCACTGCTGCAACTGGAAAGTAGTAAGAGCATGCCATATATACAATAAATGCAGCAAATTGCAGAACCAGAAGTGAAATGTCCTTCAACAATTGCTAGGTAAGAGAGAAAGAAATATGAAAAGCAAACTTGAACATTTTAATAGTAAATACTGATAGGACAACAATAATCATAAGGCACTAGAGTGATGGCCATCCAAGTGTCCTTGCAATGTAAGATTAATAACATCATTAAAGAGAACATCATTGCCACACACCTGAATTGTTTTGGTTAAGATGATTCAGGCTCTTAAACTTCTATGAGGTCAAAGTATTCCCTACAGGATGGAAAATAACATTCCAGGCAAGGGAATGAATTCCTTATAGGTAACATCTTCAAGTTTACATAAGTAAATTAATATTTCGTTGATGTGCAGAGCAAGGAGTCCTCTAAGAGGTCTGTTTTAACCTACGTAATGTAATACAAACTGAGCCACTGCCCTTACTGAATTAATATTCAAAACAAAGGTTTAGGCGCTGAATTGGGTAAATCTGTTTGTAGGATGAGGTAATAAAATTACACGGCAATGCTTACTTTTAAATTGACATTAAAGCCAGACACAAATGACCAAATATATCTCAAAACATGGTTTGGCTATGAGTGTACAAGGGCATGATAGTTGCTTTCTCTGAGAACAGCTATGAACAAATCACTGAGGCTATGAGTGTACAAGGACATGATACTGTA
>KN884605.1:20871-37517 GCA_000934455.1 Apostichopus parvimensis
CTTTACTGTTTCAGCGAGTGTAGTATTAATGTCAGGGTAGAGGGATCATGTGGTCTTCAGTCTCCATAAATTGTTCAAATGCTCCGAGTAATATAAAACTACACCTCCCACCTAGACTGCAAACTAAGGCATCCTCATTATTATGAATTAGTGCATTTAAGCAAGTTGGAATTTGTCTGATTTTTTCAGTCATTGAAATGAAATTAGGCTAGTCATGCTGGTGAACTGGATTGATATGAAAGTTTATTATAAAAAAGAATCTAAACTTAACCAAACTTAATTCAAAAAGCTGTTTCAAGTTCCCATCCCTTTTAAGTAGAAACTTGGTAGAATGTTGATGATTGGAAGCTGAGCAAAATCATTTCAGAAGGTAAAGCAGGGAATGTTAAAATGTTTAATTTGGTCTTTTATACAGTACTATGATTCCTATGTACAACATCCGCTTTAGATAAATATTTGCACAAGTTGCAATTTGACCATTTTTGCGTTGCAATTTGCTGTGTAACCAGATGAATTATTCCCTGTATAAACCTGGCCAGAGCTATGATTGTACATCTGTTTTCAATGCTTTGATAATTTCCTGTAATCCAAATGGATAAAGGCAAGTAAACTGTGCTGAACAGCATATCGCACATTGCTTTACTTACCACTGCTGCAACTGGAAAGTAGTAAGAGCATGCCATATATACAATAAATGCAGCAAATTGCAGAACCAGAAGTGAAATGTCCTTCAACAATTGCTAGGTAAGAGAGAAAGAAATATGAAAAGCAAACTTGAACATTTTAATAGTAAATACTGATAGGACAACAATAATCATAAGGCACTAGAGTGATGGCCATCCAAGTGTCCTTGCAATGTAAGATTAATAACATCATTAAAGAGAACATCATTGCCACACACCTGAATTGTTTTGGTTAATTTGAGGCTCTTAAACTTCTATGAGGTCAAAGTATTCCCTACAGGATGGAAAATAACATTCCAGGCAAGGGAATGAATTCCTTATAGGTAACATGTTCAAGTTTACATAAGTAAATTAATATTTCATTGATGTGCAGAGCAAGGAGTCCTCTAAGAGGTCTGTTTTGACCTATGTAATGTAATACAAACTGAGCCACACTGCCCTTACTGAATTAATATTCAAAACAAAGATCTAGGCGCTGAATTGGGTAAATCTGTTTGTAGGATGAGATAATAAAACTACATGGCAATGCTTACTTTTAAATTGACATTAAAGCCAGACACAAATGACCAAATATATCCCAAAACATGGTTTTTGTAACTCTTCTTATGTAAGCTGCAGGACAATTATGAGGTTGGTTGATGTTGGCTACTTGAGATGTCATGTGTACAAGCTTCAGCAACACATACATGAAAACACACATAATCACCCATTTGACTGGATATATACTATGTATACGTTAATAATTAAATGCTTAATGAGCTAGTTAACAAAATGGATCTGAGAGTATGAGTACAAAGCCATAAGAATGAGTAGAATGAGTAGAAGTACCTGATAGTTGCTTTCTCTGAGTACAACGATGAACAAATCACTGAGGCTATGAGTGTACAAGGACATGATAGTTGCTTTCTCTGAGTACAACTATGAACAAATCACTGAGGCTATGAGTGTACAATAGTTGCTTTCTCTGAGTACAACTATGAACAGATCACTGAGGCTATGAGTGTACAAGGACATGATAGCTGCTTTCTCTGAGTACAACTATGAACAAATCACTGAGGCTATGAGTGTACAAGGACATGATAGTTGCTTTCTCTGAGTACAAATATGAACAAATCACTGAGGCTATGAGTGTACAAGTACCTAATAGTTGCTTTCTCTGAGTACAACTATGAACAAATCACTGAGGCTATGAGAACAAGGACATGACAGTTGCTTTCTCTGAGTACAACTATGAACAAATCACTGTAGTTATGAGTACAAGGACATGATAGATACTTTCTGAGTACAACTATGAATAAATCACTGTGGTTATGACATGATCTGACATGACACACAGTTTTGTTATAATAATATGAACAAAGATTTTGTGGTTTGCATATAAGTTCACGCCCCTCTTTGGAGAAATGTCCAAGATATTTGTTTTGGACAGATCCTCGGGAATGTAAAATACAGCGGGCAATCACATTTGTTATAGATAGAAACGGACTCTGAGTCATGTACAGTTGCAAGCGAGAAAAAGAGTATTACAAACGACTTGGCCAAGACTAGGCTCCAAGCCATAGGAACTGACAAGTCTATGTGCGACCTACAAACTTAAAAGCAGTAGGGTCGTCTATGAGGACATTTTGAGGATTGCCTACATTCTAAAATGTAGTTTCAGTAGTATTAGTGGAACTGGTACCAATGCTTTTACTACAGTAAAGGCTGCAGTTGTCAATTTCCATGTTCATGAGTTGGAAGCACTTGATGATATTTCCAGCGCACTTTCAAATATGGAATATGAAAGCCTTCAGTACTGATAAATGGAGCTTACTCCATAGAGTTAGTCATAACAATAGCCTACTACATACTGTAGGCATATGTAGGTATTGTTGGTTTGTGTCATGTCAAAGCCTTTGCTTGCTCAGGAATAATTTATATTATATGAGATCAAATCTAGTTTGAATGGTTCTACCTAACTACTTTGGATAATCTGTACAAAGTGCGATAATGACATCCTTCTTTTTCTTTTAAAAAACGGAGCTGAAGAGAGGCATGTTGACCATCTGTTAGCAATGAAATTTATGTTTATCCTACATCAAGTTCAAGATGACCTATTATTCTGTGTTATAAATTCTGCTTATTTACATACTGAATTTCTTAAACATAGGTTGCTGTCTTACTGAGCTGCACCCTTCTAGGAGAGATGCAGGTTTGGTCATTCTCTTTGACTGCTAATAACCTCATAAGACCTTTGACCTTTCATTCCTATGTAATTTATCCCACTAATAACTAATGTTTGTTACTGGAACATTTCTCAATTGGTCAATGATGACCTTAAATGACCTTTAAAGTATATCCTTTTACAACTTTAAATTTTAGTTTCCATCAAAATTGTTCACTGTCACTAAATTTTCATGATTTCATCCATATCAATAACCTCCTATGAGAAGAAGCATTTTACTGGATGGCACGGTTGAACTGGCTTTCCCTGAAATGAACTTCAATCTATGTTTTGTGCATTACAGAAAGACATGGTCAATTCTTTAGCCAACTTTCTCAGAATTGAGCAAATGGACTGTGAGCAACAGCCTTTGACCTGATGTTGATAGCAAGATACATAGACAGGTAGGTCAATAGACACTTTGCTATGCTAGAAGCTCCACCAGCAACTATTAAATTAAATTTATAAATAATCATCCTCAGGATTTAGCATTCTTTTCTATCAAGGTATTTACATCTTGATTGAACAAACAATCACAACATAACAGAATATTCATCTTAAAACACCTCTGCAAATATTCTTAAATCTGTAGTAATATTGAGTCTGTCACTTACCACTGCAATAACTAAGGCATGAGATGATACCAGTTTATCAAGCTCGGTCACTTTAACAAAGATATGAAAGAAACAAGACAGCAGGGTCAAGCTATTCGCAATAATTCCAAAGGCTTGGCTTTCACTGAGAAACCACTCAGTTGCAACAAGAATAATTAAGATGATGGATAAGATCTGAGAAGAGAGAAGTATGTTCACTGTTAACATTGATAAAACAAATATGTAATACCAAACTAGCAGTATGACGCTTCAGGTTAAGCTAACTTGAATACTGTGGTACACAAAGAAAATTGCGCAGATAAATGTTTGAATGTTGTATTGGACAATAGTTTATCGCAAACTAACACTATCCCACAGCCTGAAAGAAAACTAAGTTGATCATAGTTGAAGTGTAAAACTATCACAGAGCACAAGATGTGTAAAGAGTAAGTTTTATCAAATTCAACAAAAGTGGTATGCATAGAAATAGAACCTGAACAGCAAGATTGGTTGTTAATGGCTTACAAATTACTTTTGTGCTCATAACAATCCTTTAGCGCACACTCTTGAATAATATTTGTTTTTTTTGCTGGTTTCATAAAACTTCTATATTGCTAAAAGGCTGTAAATTATTTAAGACCATAGTTGCATCCCAAAAAAGTAAAATGAACATCTGACTTCTTCAATCAATGGTTGTATTTAGGTAAATTTGTCAATTCACAACCATAAAGTGTCAACTGCTGATATTTTCCACATCTAATGTTAATAAACAGTTGTTTGATACACATTTGATGGTTGTTGGTTCAAGTGTTTCAATGTAGGTAGGGTGCTGTCATAAAGGTCCTAACATGCAAGATATTTACTGTTTCTTACTCAAGGTAGCAGTAATGTATGAAAGGACTCACCAGATTGTTAAACAAGCCAGGTTAACTTGCATAGAGAGACAATGGATGATTAATTAGTTAATAATGTCCCACTTGTATAATTTCATCCCCCCTCCCTCTCCCCCCCCCATAAAAAAAATAAAGTAATGACTATGTAATATGTTATCAGCAGGTTTGTTTGAATGATGCAATTTTTAAACAAACCCAGGATCTTACCATTACAAAACACAGAACCAGTCCTTTTGATGATACAATGAACTGACAGTTTGTTTGAACTCCAAGGTCCTCCCATGCATCTCTGAACAACCGCTTGACATCAGAGAGAATGTAGCACTTGGATTCGTGCTCTCTCACCTGCCTATCTCTTAACTTTTCTAGGTCTTTGGGATCAATAGTGATGTACACTCTGACATCTTCCATTCCTTTATTACTATTCTTCTCTTCCATTTCTGTAAGAAGCAAATAATTGTGAATTAATTCACATATTTAATGATTGATGTCACATAAATGTCAAACAAAAAGTTTATTTTCTTATTAAACAGCATTTCTGCAGTAACTTCCATGGTCATGGTATAGAAATTGGAGGTGCCATGAGTGGCCATCACATTAGCTATCCAGTGAGAAGTAGCTTTAAAAAACTTCAAGAGGACTTTAAAAACTACATCAGTTTGTGGATTCAGTAAGTAATGAAGCAAATTACTTCTAAAACTTTTCTATATTATGAGTACTAGACAAAATGAATGCAATTGTAATGCCATGATCAGGGGCGTAGCCAGGATTTTCAAAGTTGTAGGCACGACTATCTATGCGGAGCGCCACCATCTGTTGGCGCGGAGCGTACAAGAAAATTTTTGGTTTTACAAACCCCCCCAGATGGCCGGAAACGGCCCTTCCCAAGTGTTCATTCTGGTTCCCTGGCCCCTTGCTAACTTGAGACACCTCATTCAATATCAATTTTAAACCCACAAAACAAACAAGTTAAAATAGTACGTAATTCAATACTACATGTTTTTAAAATAAGCAAGGTACATGTACAGAGTAGTCTTACTTTTCAACTTCTGATACTTGTAGATCTATACAAACATAGGCCAGAAATGTCTTTGATACAACTATAGCCAGTAATTGTCTTTGATACAACTGTAGCTAGTAAATGTTTAAGTTAGCCTAATAAGAGAAGGCGAGAGCTATCCGACGATTGCCATCTGATGCAAATTTCTTCAGCACAGCATCAACGTCAATTTTAAAGTCTCTGTGGATGATAAAAAACTGACAAGATCGGATCCTAGTCTTTTTCGGCGGGTAGAGTGTCGAATGAAACGGCACGCAATAGAAATGACAGCCTAGATGACAGAAGAATAGGTCACCTAAGTTAGCCATATCCTTGCTACGTTCATTTCAATAGTTTTTCCTGTCTAGACTCTTAAACTCGTCCAGCAAGCTTATGGATTTGAATTATGCGTGTTTTTAAGAAAAAGATAACTTGGCCAAAAAAAATGCAGGCCCGGGCCTACGATGCTACATACTGGTTACGCCCCTGATGATCATATAGTTGCCACAGTGCTAGTGAAACTAACTTTAACCCGGACTGCAGATGAGTCTTGCACATGTGTTGATGTTTACCATAATTTTCAAAACCAATTTCTTGTTTCGTTTCTAGCAATTGCACAGCTGACTGCACTCATGCAGATCAAAGACCACACGATGTAAAAACAAATAGCAGAAGACTAATTTAGTGGATCTCAGGTTTAACTTATACATGCTCATTATGGTGGCCTCATCTTGTATACAAAAAGACCAAAACATGTTGTTTACTTCATATAAACAACAGAGCACCTTCAGATTCATGACAGAATTTGTCCTGACAAACTTGTAGTACATTGTAAAAATGCCATTTGATGTCATTATTAAGGCTTCATTTTCCTATTAAAAATTGTCTCTGGAGCTGATCTAATTGTCTGTGTAGTAGACTATATAGGCCAATCACTTTTAACTATGGATCTCAGCTCTTTACAGTGTCATTTCTCAAACATGGTAAGTAGGCCTGGTAAAGAAATTTAACATGTAAAGTGATATTTTTCCTGGAAATGCTGTCCACAATATTGGTGCCGACCCTATCACGTTCTAAATCCCAAGTGACATTGAGGAATAGTACCTATATAGTCAGTATTGCGAATTTCGAACACTGCGAATTTCGGACACCCCTAAGAAATGCACGATTTCACCATGACAACCTACAGGAAGAGCCAAATTTCACCAAAAAGTACGAAGCTACAGTTATTTTCTCTCCAAAATGACCCGTGTGCAAGTAAATACTTACATATTTGTCAATAATATGACGGAGATCTATGAAGTCTGTTATAATTACTGAAAGAGCAACTGCGCCACCAATTTTATCACCAGCGCCACACTGTGGGACTGTGCAATGTGTCCGATATTCGCAATACTCTAGCAAAGAAATACCAGTTCCACAATCACGAAGGATCTTTTTGGAATACAACGTGAAAACAGTTTGCAGGAAAGAAAGTTTGGCCGTGTATCGTTATATAACACACTTCTCCCACCATATCAAGTATATTTTCAGGTGATTTATACCAGAAGATATAGTTTTGGGGTGTTTTAAGGCTTAGGTGTCCGAAATTCGAAGTGTCCATGCTACTATACGCTTAATGGGAGGGGTGGCAATTTGAGGGGTGTGTGAGTGTTTCGGTCATTCTATAGTATTCGTCACAGGGGCTGGTCAAATGTCCAAAGTTTAGAACACCTCATTCTGAAGACATATTCTGTCCAAGATAAAGTCCAATGCCAAAAAGTTGAAGGTTTATTCAACATATATTTAAAACAATAAACCTTTGATGTAAACCTCATGTTTTGAAACTACTTAACAATCTGGCTTGCTTTTATCAGTGTGACAAGGCTTGAATGAACTTAACTTTGTTGTTGTAAACATTCATGGCTTTAGGCCTACGGCTTATTAGGTTCAAGCTGTCTCAGTGAACTGGACTCAAAATAAATGAAACTGAAATTATTAAGGGCCTTTTTACATATTTGAATGAATTCATGTGACAATAGGGTATAGTTCTTTAGACATAAAAAATGTTACCCCTACCCAAATTCTAACTCTGGCTACGTGCCTGTTTAACTGTGCATACACTACAGTAGTACCAATACTGTAGTAGAGCCTGCCCTTCCACGAATAACTTCAGTTTACTGTCCGCCTAACGAGTAATGTTGGCTAACGTTACAAGTAGGCGATAAGGAAACACTCTCTTGAATTGGTGAGATCTTAGCTTGAACTCCGGCGGTAATGTAAACTGTTCATTAAGTTGAGATGGCAATTCCAAATTCAACTCTGGTTAATTCTAAACAGTAACACAAACAATAAGTCTCGATTATATGTGGAACCCTGCAGCACTGACGCTGTGAACCACAGAAATTTATACATAGAAGTGATACCGCACCTGCTGCGATGACAACAGTTGTGCAGCTATTTGAAGTTCGATGTTTTTGGTACACCCAAAACAATGATTCGCGCAAAGGGTGCCTACGTTATAGTAACGAGGTTTCGACGGAATCCTGATCTTATCGTCAACAAATCTTTCATTTTCACACAAACACTTCATGAACAAGATAAACTCGAATTTTGTATAAAAAAGATATACTAGTTGAAATAAATACAACTCACGGGTTTTTAGCCACTGCTTACACAATTGTGCTTTACTTTTTGGAAAAGAAATTCTAGCTTGTACGCAAATAAACAATCTTACGCTAGGCCCAGTCGTACATATATCATTCACCATACATTTCACTACGTACACGTCATAGAAAGTTCTATTTCTATGAAGTAGGGAGAATGACGTCATGCGACATCCATCTCTACCATCTACTTCCATCTCACATATATATTATTTCAATACTCTATATTTACTGTTTACTGTATTTTATACCATCTATATTTCTCCTATACTGCTCAAAATGTAAAATAATGGAATGTAGCAAAATAAATTCAATTCAATTCAATAAATTCAATTCAATTCATATACTGAAGCCCATCATACTGATGGCGCTTTGCTTGTACGCTTTGCTTGTACGGCAAGTAGAGTTCCTTTATAAGGAACTCAAACGGCAAGAAAGTACCGGCGCGTAATACAAACACTACGTCTTTGACATAACTAGTGATAAAGTTGACATAAATCACTTGAAATTTGTATCGTGTGCGCATTTGGGTGCCAAAATCGTCAGAAATGTAGCAGTGGGCTGTAGTTTCACATGTAATTATTACGTAGCGATAGTAGAAGCAATTATATAGGAATATAATTACTTTACTGTCGACTGCTCATTATAGCTGCTGTATTGTTATTCACTGGACCCTGGATATACTTAGCCTAGGCCCCCAGACCCGCTACGGCTGTCCTTTCGGATGCGATATGACTAAAGCCTAATGACAAAAATTATTACCACCTCATTTTACTTAAAACAGTATCCCGTCCAGTATGTCGTCCAGTTACAGAGTTGTTGACAATTAACAATTCATAATCATGGACGTTAAATATGAATGTAAGAGACTGACTTCGGTCGGCTTGCGGATTTGATAAGCCAATGAGGCTTCTCCGCGAGTTCCTGCTTGCAGGAGGATCTAAAATACATACATACATACATACATACACACATACATACATACATATATACATACATACATACATACATACATACATACATATATTACATACATACACACATACATACACACATACAAAATACATCCCTAACAATATATCCACATGCCAGAATAACATGGGATGACGGTTATGATGTCCTGGGCTTATCACTCACAATTTATTACAAGGAAGTTATGCTACTACCCACTTTGCAACATTAACATTAAATTCGAGAACTGCATGTACAGACCAATATGGAAGTATTACACAATAGAAGGTGTGTGTGGGAAGTGGGTGTGGAGGAGGGAGGATTGCTTTTTCACGGCATTGAAAAAGCAATCAATTTTCACGGCACGACAACTATGACACTATTTAAGTGGAGCATTTAAATAATACAAGCAAGAAAAATGTTTGCCATGTGCCTCTCAGGAAATGACACTATTCAGACATGAAAAGAAACACTCCACTTACTCGAGTCATTAGAGCCGAAAAAAACAAGTCAGGAGTATATAAAACTAGCCACTCTGGTCGCCAAAACATGTCTCTGTTGTGCAAAGTACACCTACTCTTTCAAAAAAGCGGATAAAATCAAATTAAGTTTCAAAGTCGATGCAAAATGTATGTATCAAGACGTACAAATGATCTGGCCTTTTTGCCTTACAACGCAAAGCGCGCACTTTGTTGAAGGCTTCACTGCTGAAACACGGCGATACACTGTGACAGCATTCTTCCTAGTTTGATTTCTATGGTACACATAGACACAACAACGAGTTTAATAAACTCGTTGAGACACAATGAGAACGGTGTTAGTGACTTTGTATAAACCACATAGCACTACGCAGTACTGTGTCAATACGTTCAAGGCCCTGGTGTAACACAGAGCCGTATTATAAGAGTCCAATAATGTTACTATACTAACATTATAAGAGCAAATATGTAGCATTGTCCGGAGGGCAGTTGTCCGGGGGGGGGGGGCAGTTGTCCGGGGGAAGTTGTCCTGGGGCAGTTGTCCTGGGGCAGTTGTCCTGGGGGGAAATTGTCCAGGGGGCAGTTGGGACCGCGAACAAATTTGCAACAGAAACTATTGTGGTATGAATGCACATGATACATCAGCAACTCTCCAATGCGAAGAGAAGAAACAAACTGTGACATGAAATATCCTTTTCAGGATCAGAGATGTTCGCTTCCCTCATATATAGTGATTCAATTCTTAACATTTTCTGATCAAAACAATGTTTCAAATATAACGTTATAGTCACAGAGACAATTAAAGGGCATCTTCGAACCACGAGCGATTGTTGTCCAAACGTACGTAACTATGTGTAACGTAGCTCCTGTTATCCCAATTTATCTAAGTCGAGGGCGCCCGACATATTCCTTATTCACTAGCGTGGCATGTGATACCCATGTGGACGCCCGTGCATCTTGCGCGTCACTGATAATGTGCCTCGTGTTAAACAAACGGTCAGTACACGTTTAGACTCGAACAAGTCTCGAGATGAACATCGTGCAGGTAGGAATAACAATAATGCAGACGGCCTGTCAAGGAGACCCTGTTGTGACTGTTCCCATTGCGAGAAGCTGGACAAGAGAGAGTGCTTGAGTGCTGAAATCTCTGACTAAGAAGAAAAAGCTGACATTTGTAGCGTCAGAAAGGCTTGTCGTGGTGTTGCAATTCAATAAGGGACTGTGGAGCAGAGGAATCTTCACATTCGCCACCCTGGTCACTTGAAGACCTGAAAAAGTACCAACGAGATGACCCATACTTATTTGCAGTTTTGCAGGGGAAAGAAGCCCAAACGAGACCATTGTGGAGCGAGGTTTCTGGTTGAAGTAGGGCACTACAACAATACTGGTTACAGTGGGAAAGCTTGGTTTTAAAGAACGGCCTATTGTATCGCAAGTTTGAATCACCGTGGGGGTAGGCTTACCAGACGTCCGGTTTTACCAGGACATGTCCGGTTTTTCGTGACTTACGCAGGCGTCCAGGTGGATTTTCCAATTTGGCAATAATATCCAGATTTCATGAATTCCACACAGGAATTGACAGGTTTTCCCTAATTTAGCCTCACGAGTCACGATGAAATGATTTCCAACTAAATTTATACGCAATAAACGCGTACTCGCGTCGTCTGCTACCTACCATATACGGACAGCAGTAGAGACACACACCACTTTCCTGCACGCAGGCGGGCTCTCACAAAGTATAGTAGAACGCAGTCAATAGCGTGAACACACCGTAATTATGAGTATTGCCCTATCAAACGTAATGTCAGTTTTAGGCAGAGTATCACGCGCGCCAACCCAAAGTATGAAGTGTTGTGAATCTGTGATTGAACATCGGCGGCTGAGATGAACGTACACGTACAACCGGGTACGGTGCAGTTTCTCTGTTCTTTAATTCAAGTTAGATTGCACCATTTTGCATCTAGGCACCTTTGAAAAACGAAAAATTTTCCAAAGGGAGGGGGGGGGCACCCTTAGACCCCTCCACCAGGACGCGGATCAGTTTAGGACGCGGATCAGTGTCCTGCTTTTTCAAAAACAAATATGTTAACCCTACGTGGGGGGGGGGTGTGGGGTGACAAGATATGGTTACAGTTTGTAGTGCCAGAAGTGCTGCGGAGGAAAATATGGGAGCTGGCCCATTCACATTCCTTGTCCGGCCATTTCATGGCAAAGAAGACTTCTAATCGAGTACGAAAGAAGTTCTACTGGAGTGGACTCTCCAGAGATGTAGTTCTGTCGTGTAAGATTTGCTCCGAATGCCAGCAGAGTAGAGGTACCGTACCAAGACAAAGCAGAAAGCCAAGCTCCGTAGGTATGCAACAGGTGAACCATTGCAAAGGGTAATATTAGATATTATGGGGCCATTGCCTATTACACTAAAGGGGAAGAGATACATTTTGGTGATAGCTGACTCTTTCTTGAAGTGGGTGGAAGTGGTGGCGATCCCGTATCAGGAAGCTGTGACAGTAGCCAAATCCTCATTGAGCGTTTCATCTGTAGATTTGGGATCCCTGATGAGATTCACTCCGACCAAGGGAGACAATTCGAGTCCAGGGTTTTTCAGACGACATGTGAACTACTCAGGATATGCAAAACCAGGACCATACCATACCACTCACAACCAGATGGAATGCTTCCATGGTTGTGGCGCCGAATTATAAAGATTGGGACACGTCCATGAATCAACTGACTTTTCTCCAGCAGAACTAATGTTTGGAAGGGCTGTTCCGACTCTGCTGGATATGATTTTACCGGAAATGGAAGAGGAGGAGGGTGTGGAGTATCCAAAGTTCTTGGAGGAGCTGCGTTCTAGGATAAAGGAAATACACAAGCAAGCCAGAGATAACTTAGCCTCAGCGGGTGAAAAACAGAAGTGCTCGGCTGATCGTTTTGCAAGCGAAGATATATACTGTCCCGGTGATCTGGTAATGGTGCATAATCCCGCAGTAGGAAAAAGGAAGACGTCCAAGATTAATAAGCAATGGCAAGGGCCAGGAGTAGTCATCAGAAGGCTGAATGATGTGCTCTACAGAGTGATTTTAGGGGCTGGCAGATCTGTTACATTTCAATCGGCTCAAGAGATTTACAGGGGACTCACCACATTGGGCCGAGACAGCTATAATTAGGGGAAAGGAGCCGAGTGTGACTGATAGGGTTAGGGGGTTAGTGTTAGGAAGTTTTTGGGCCCAGATGGTCCCAAAATATTTAGGCCTACATGTAACCAGCTCTAAACCAACAACTGTATAGCAAGTTTGGCTACAATCCCACTTACGGTTGTGGAGTTATTATAATGTTACAAAAATGTGGGCCCATATGGTCTCAAATATATTGGACCCCACAAGTTCAGGCCCAAACAATGTGTTCCAAAATGCATTTGAGGTGGACATAAATTTGGGCCCACCCAGAACAAAAATGGGCCCAGAATTATTTTGGGGACCAGACAAATTAGGCCTGCATGTACCAGTTATTAACCAACAACTGTTTAGCAAGTTTGGTTACAGTCTGACATAAAGTTGCAGAGTTATTGCAATGTAAAGATATGTATGTTTCACCCCATAACCTCATTAATATTCATAAGGTCTGTGCCAAAAAACGATTTTGGCACACCTCACTATAATACATGTAGCCCACATAGCAAATATGACAAATATCCATCACTCCGTTGTTCAGTTATTGTGGAGTGTCATAGATGCACACACAAACGCCAACCTGTCAGCATAGGTTGAATTGCTTTCAGCAAGGAACTAAAAATATACGTTTGATCAGAGATTAAAACATGATATCAGGAGACTGTGAGAGCAATACTACTCATGGTAAAACTGAGAGTTGGCAAGTTTGCTACTCTGCAAGTTAATTTTCATATTTCAGCTGTTCTGCTGGTCAGAATGTAGCAACGAGTCAGGTTGGACCTTTCCTTAATTATCCAGATCATGCCAATATAATTGTCACGTCACAATCACATCACAATAGAAATGTCACATCAGTAAATGATAGATCAGAACAATAAGTGAACTACCAAGCGGGTGTTTCGCAAACCATGTAAAATACAGATTCTTACAAACCCAATATCAACTACCAAAAGGGTCATAAAAGACAAGAAAACAAACACAATTCATTATTTTTGCCATTTAAAATAGGTATATTTGATGAAATTGTGCCCAATACCAATGTTTTAGGCCAATAATATAATGCCTCCTTTCAATTTTTTTTACACATTTTTTTTCTTTGTTGAAAAACTACTCAAATCTTTTTGTTTTTTTAAGCTTCCCCATTAGGAGTAAAAATCTACATTTGGCTATGTGTCTAATGTACATTAAAACTGTGAATGTACAATATGTATACTGTATAATAAGCACATTAAAATACCGCACAATCTTGAGGTGGTGCTGAAACTGTGGATATGACTCGAAGGAACTGACATCCCAGCATTGAATTTGAAGAGCAATTGAGGGACACAACATCCCACTATACACCAAACAACATGTCATCACATTGCCTGGTCTTGCAATCAAGAGAGATTGCTACACAACACTTCCCATAAGAGCAAATGTCATGTCACATCAATGCTCACTCCAATGAGAAATTTACTTGGTCCAAAATATGCCACTAAGGAGCAAATGGCAGTTTGTATCACCTCACTGCCATGAGAGAGGGTACCTAGGGGTGAGAGAGGGTACCTAGGGGTATACATCATCCCAACAAGGAGCAAAATGACAGCAAGTCATATCGTACTTCTAGCATCAGGGATTGTAACTATGCACTGTATACGTTCCTAAGGAGCAAATGACAGATCATACTGTCTACCTACTCTGGCAGTATGTATCTTGGTTCTTAGCCTGGAAAGGTTAATAATTCAGGTACAATAATGTACTCAACACTTCACATATCAATGATCACTTATGTACATCAATACCTGCCTGCCCATGAGTTCACTGCTACAAACACTAAGAAAGTCAAAAAAGGTAGAGCCTGGGAAGAAAACCAAACAACTTGATCCACTCTCAACCAAGTCCCAAATAACTTGATCCACTTTCAACCCAAGTCCCAAACAACTTGATCCACTCTCAACCCAAGTCCCAAACAACTTGATCCATTCAACCCAAGTCTCAACAACTTGATCCACTCTCAACCCAAGTCCCAAACAACTTGATCCACTTTTAACCCAAGTCCCAGACAACTTGATCCACTTTGAACCCAAGTCCCAAACAACTTGATCCACTCTCAACCCAAGTCCCAAACAACTTGATCCACTCTCAACCCAAGTCCCAAACAACTTGATTCACCCTCAACCCAAGTCACTTTACATGAAGACACAGCTGCAAACTATCAACCGCAATATACAACAACTCTTAAAAATGAAGACCAAATAAACAGCAGCTGATGAAGTCATTGTAACTACATACTGAATCTAACTCCCAATGTGGGAAACACCTCCCTGTTCTGGAAGTTAACTCTTCATAATGTGGGCATTTCTCCCTTCATTTGCCCAAAATCCAAAACATAAACATTGCCAGTGGTGTCAAGATTCACTAGTCAAATTTTCACAAAAATGAAATAACCTGGCTACTATCTGTTAAATGAGAGCCTCCCCATCCCTGATCTGTCATAACATCCTTAAGTGATGAGGATTAATAAACAGGATTGGAGAATGCATATCTCTGATCTGTTATCAACATCCATATTTTATGATGGCAGGAAAGCAGGATGAGAGAATGCATATCTCTGATCTGTTATCAACATCCTTTATTGATAAGGATGGATATATAAACAGGATGGGAGAATGCATACCTCTGATCTGTTATCCACATCCTTTATTGATAAGAATGGATATATAAACAGGATGGGAGAATGCTAAACTCTGATCTGTTATCCACATCCTTTATTGATAAGGATGAACAAACAGGATGAGAGAATGCATATCTCTGATATGTTATCAACATCCTTTATTAATAAGGATGGATATATAAACAGGATGGGAGAATGCATATCTCTGATCTGTTATCAACATCCTTTATTGATAAGGATGGATATATAAACAGGATGGGAGAATGCATATCTCTGATCTGTTATCAACATCCTTTACTGATAAGGATCATGGATATAAACAGGATGAGAGAATGCATATCTCTGATCTGTTATCAACATCCTTTATTGATAAGGATGGATATTAACAGGATGAGAGAATGCACATCTCTGATATGTTATCTACATCCTTTATTGATAAGGATGGACAAACAGGATGGGAGAATGCATACCTCTGATCTGTTATCTACATCCTTTATTGATAAGGGTGGATATAAACAGGATGAGAGAATGCTAAACTCTGATCTGTTATCTACATCCTTTACTTTTGAAAACAGGATGGGAGTAGCTACATCATCACACACCCCTTTGTCTCTTATGTTATGAATGTTCTCCATGGATGAGTCATATCCACAGTTAAATGATGAATAATACTTCAACTTTAATCCTAACTATTGCTAATATATTGCACAACAAACAACAAACACATGATGCTGAATAGAATCCCAAATGGAAAGAATGCCACGCACGAATAATAATATCAATAATAATGATAATAATAGTAGGGAGTAATACATAGATTATATCAGGCCAACAAATAATTCAGATATTAAGTGAAAAAGCATTTTTTAATACCGAAAACAACTTTTCTCTTCTTCTTATAAACAATCATTAAGGAAGAAGCCCATAAAGATAACTCTGTCTCTAACATCAAATCCTTTTCTTTAACTTGTAGGAGTCATAACTGCATTGTTTGTATTTAGATGCCACTCAAGTGTAATGTTATCACCATGGTCGGAGGGAGACTGTGGTGCCCACTACCATAGCAGTGACCACTGAAAAGTTTAACATGGTGACCAAGATTGTGTTTACATATCTTATACCAATGATGTACTTAGGACAATCTCAACATTTACTTGTATAATGGTTATGGAGGTAGAACTTTGAACACTAGTGTTACTTAAGTACTGTGCTCCACATTGACAATGATGGTTCTACAGTTTCAGCATCAGGAAGATCCATTAAACTATAGACTAGTTCAGGGTACCATACAAAGGTGAACATGCACTGCCCCCCACTCACCGCCCCCCCCCCCC
>KN884606.1:0-13588 GCA_000934455.1 Apostichopus parvimensis
ACAGAAAGAAGCTGTTGTAGAGAATTTCAGAATGTGAGAAGTGTCCACCACCTTTGTAGAACCAATCACTTTATTTGTGTGTGGGGGGAGGGGGGCTTTTCTGGCATTGTAGATCTCTGATTTATTTGTACTCTGTGGATGCGATCCCCAGATTGTCTACCCGGGTTTTGATATAAATTACATGTATCCCAGAACCAACAGCATGAATTTATACCAGCTCAGTGAGTTAACCAGATCTGGTCGGTCCCTGAAACAAGCAGTGAATTTGGTATTTTAATCGAAACTATATATTTTTTTGGCAACCAGCTGGGAATCTGCACCGTCTGTGCCACAAATGAGCAGCGCCTTTGACAGATCAGACCCTGGGGCACAATTTGTCCAAGCCGTTTATTAATCGGTAGACCATTCCACCCTTGATCAGAACCTAACACGAGTAGCATCGTCATAGCAGTTAAGTGTCGACAACTTTCATATTCAAAGTCAACTTAAGCCTTTGCTTTGTGAAGCAAAAAAAACATTGAATCTCAAACCTGTCACAACTAAGTCATAAATATTCTTCCCACATTCATAACCAAGTTGCTTTCCATATCAGTTCTCTCTCTCCAGCCTTGGCTGAGATTATTCCAGAAACTAAAGAGTAACAGATTTTAAAAAAAACCTCATATATTTTATTATCCCATTAATTGCCTCTGACAAATATCCTCACAAGACTAGTCCTTTTGTTGAACCTCAAGCAAAAAGTTGCAATTTATCTTCTTTCTGGTATTGTATTTTTTATATTAGTTGTCATGAGACAATAAAATTATAGTTTTGATACTTTCCCCTTCAACTTTGCTTTCGTTTTCGTTTCAAACAGATGATAAGCAAACAACAAAACCTGTGTCACTGGATGACCAAAATCCATAGTAACACATGGTGTCTTTTACATGCCCTGGCTATTGACAACAAGTTTAAAAGTAGTGTTTCATTGTAGCATAGTTAATAAAAGAAAGGGGGTTGGGGGGGGGGGAGCTGTTGTTGCTAAAGAGGTCCTGGAAAACTTCAATAATTTGTAAAGATGGAAACAGTAAGGCATTATTAATATCCATTGCAGTAGCAGCTTGGATCAGGTGGAGTAAGCAACTTTAAAACTCAATTTTGACAGTATGGCAGTCAATAAATATTTGACTTAGAGTCGTTGATGTTAAAACTGAGATGTCATTGATGACCACGATGTAGTATATATTTTCTTTTGGTTTTCGCTTAGATTCAAGTGAGGATATTAATCTATAAGTTATACAAACTTCTGTATGTGTGAGGTTAGGCATGATCAAGTCAACTAATTGGAATTAGAAAAAAAAAAAAAAATCAGATTTCATATTTTTTTAACAAACCCACTTGCACAAGAGCAAAGAGAAGAGGCATTTAGAAATATCGGTTGCAACCCTCGGTAGTCATAATAGAGGTATATAACTGCAGATCAGGCTTTGCATGAATTGATCCGGTCCAGTTTATATCCACTGTTGTAAAAAGCAACAAGGATGGAACAAGTATCAAAACAAGAAGGTGGAGGAGAGCTGAAGAAGCCAGTTGCTTTTACAGCCAGCTCTAGTTTACAGAATCGGTAGCCAAAGATGAAGAAAAGCAATATAATATAGAGGGAGTTTAGTAGACACACACCTTGAATACAACACATCCAAATACAAGAAGTGCCTGATAATAGAAACATACAAAGTCGTTGTGGATAATGGTTGTAAAGTACTTTGTGTTTGAGTTTGCAAAAAGGGACTTGGTGGGGATGCGGGAGGGGTGTACATCCATAGAAGGGGTGTGAACTTTTCCACGACTGAGTGTAAAAAACTATCCTGCTGAACCATTCCCCTCTTTGCACACAATGCTGTCACACTGTATGTATGCTTGTTACTTCACAGAGTTCATACCCATCTGTTTTATCTTCTCTAACATTTTTGAAATGCCTATGGTCGTAAGAGAATTTGCTGGATGGTAAAAAGAAAAAGACACAAGTAGATTGTGAAAAGAACAAGTTAAGGTTGGTTTATTGGCAGAAACAGAAAGAAGCTGTTGTAGAGAATTTCAGAATGTGAGAAGTGTCCACCACCTTTGTAGAACCAATCACTTTATTTGTGTGTGGGGGGAGGGGGGGAGGGGCAGGGAAGGAGGAGATTAGAGGGGCTGTATATATCATAAGCCCAATACTTCAGTAGTTTCAGTGGTGGGGTTGGAGCTTGTCAGGATGGAGCATGTCGTAGGGGGTTGGGGGGGCGCGAGGGGATGTCTGGTATCAGCTACTGACAGTTGATGCTCTGTTTTCCATGTTATTTCCATTGCTCGTCTTCTTTGTAATACTGTAGTGTTTTTTTTACTTAAATTGTGATGTTATTTCAATATTCAATACCGAATTGCTGACAGCAGCTGGCATTGACGTAAAAGCTTGCTGCAGGTGACTGAGATGAGATGTTTGTAGTGGTAGCGGGGAGGGTGTGGAGGTTGGTGAACTTTCATCAAGAAGATACAAAAGTTAAGATGACATGTTGGTGAATTCCTCCCCACCCAAATTTTAATAGTAATTTCACTAATCTACTTAATCGAATGGGCATATTTACTCATATATTTTTAGTGATTACATAATAAGTAATGCGTAGTACATTATTCTGTATTGTGTTAATTATTCTGTATTGTTGTTATTCAGTGCATGGCTGGTATTCAGGATGTGTGCGCAAGGTGCATTGAAGGTCATTTATTGATCGTATTTTTGTGTAATAACCATTTTTTTTTCTTTTTCATTCCACAAAATATTTTCTGTTAAATGCTGAAAGCTTTCCTTTTGATACAAATCATTCTATACTATTTATTTATTTTGCAATACATGTATTGATCCATTGATACTTATGACTTTTTTCTTTCTTACCCTTTGTTTCAAATTTTGTTTGCATCACAACAAATTTCACATTCGTAAAGGCTGGCTGTTCAAGGTATCATTGTTACATAGCAATTCCACTTGTCATGAACATAAAAATGCTACATTGAAAAGAAGGCAACGATAAAACATGATTTCTTGCGATGAATATTTATTTATCATTCATAAATAGTACTTTAATATTTTTTACATTGTATCAAAATTATCTTGCATTGATAAAGAATTACATTCTTTTCTTTTTTCGCTATTCTGAAAGACAAAAGAAATGGCCAGAGGTCAGAGTAGAGGAGCTATTTGACTAATATCAGCAAAATATATCGTAAACGTTTAATACACACATTGGAAGAACATGTAATCCTTCAACATAACTTGGGAATGTTTTAACAGTGAAAGGGAATTCTGATGCTATGCAAATTTAATAGAACGAACAAGTGACCTCTTTGTAGATTCTTCTCTAAAATTGTAGGCCTTTCTTTTCTCTTTTTTTTTACTGTTACTATACTCATACAAATTATTCTACTGTTCACCAGAAGCAATTAAAACTTTTACAAAATACCATGAAAAATGAGCTACAAAAATTTTAACGTATGTTTTTCGATTCTACCAATACACTACATAATCAAATATTTGGATGAAAAAATTGGTTCGTATCGGTCGTAAACTAACTTAAAAACATTTTACAGATGATGGCAAGCCAGAGCTGCAACGAGGGCACCCAGGAGGACGACCAGGGGTGACGCGAAGATGAACATGCTACCACTCCCCTGCGGTTCTCTGCCTTCTGTATTACGGTACTCTGGCAATCCTGTGAGAGAGAAAGGATGAGAACGTAACTACTAAAATAACACAATAAATAACACAATAAAATAACACAAAAAAATAACCAAAATAACACAATAAATTGAAGTCTATAACGGAAGATAACTCACTCCACTGTTAAAACAAGAAGAGAGTTAAGAAGAAGTAAGCTAGATGAACATGGACGCATTTAAACAAGGTTTCAGATTTAGGACTGCGATGCAGGATATCAGGGCAAAGGTGAATACAGGTTTGGTACACAAAATGAAACCTTTCTTTAGCACTATTTTCAGTTTAATGTTATCAGGTCTAGCCGTAACCCTCCCCAGTGGCAGAGCTAGGGGTATCGGTCAGGGGGGGCAAGAATGGTCTGTAGGGGCGCTTTCGACACTATCTAAGCGGAGCGCCACGACAGGTTGCCCCGGAGTGTACAGAAAATTTTTGAGTAAAGATCACTACCTAGATCGCAGGAAATGACCCTTTCCGGGCCCGGCTAATTTGCAGATACACGAAGAATAAATAGGTGTCATCGCCAAATTACACCAACAAAATGTGACAAATTAGTCAATAGGTAGATGAGAGCGCAATAAAAAAGTCAATAATTGTGAATAAATAAAAAGTAGTAAAAAGCTGAAAAGGGCGCCAGCAGTCCACTTGAGTCCATCAGGGGGGGCATCCGCCCCCCCTGACTGTATGGACACTCCGCCACTGACCCTCCCTCCCCCTGTATGACCGTACTCTAAAGAAGAATAGACACACCCTACAGAAGTATGGCCACACCCCAAAGAAGTATGACCACACCCCAAAGAAGAGTAGCCACACCTCTAAGAAGTATGGCCGCACCCCAACGAAGAGTAGCTCTGCACCCCAAAGAAGTATGGCCACACCCCAAAGAAGTATGGCCACACCCCAGAGAAGGAAGGGGTGGTGGTCAGAGGATGATGACAGCACTTACTGGATATTGGTCCTTCCGTGGGGTCTGTTTCCTCTGGAGCTTGACATGAGTGTCCACATCCGTTGCTACAGCACTTGAAGTTATCCGGGCAGCTTAGATCATCCCAGCATTCCTCTGCACAGGCACCGAAGAGGCCAGCTCGGACAGCTGGACAGGTACCACTCTTCCTGACTGTGAAGGATTCATACAGAAATACATTGCAGGTAGATTCATGTTCGATAAAGCAATCGGACCGTAATAACTATTTAAATAACTATTTAATTTAAATCATGGTGACTGTTCAAATATATGTAAATGAGCAGCTAAGCCTGCCAGCAGCTAGCTGGATAACTCAGCCGGTAGAGCACACCTTGAGGCTGATAGTTTGAATTTTTATCTTTTTCCAGACAGTTGAAATAAGATTAATAATTTTAAAAATTTCAATGGGTAGTTAGTTGTGGCAAGAAATTCTGGATTATGCCAGATGTAGTTTGCAGAACCTATCATTTAATTGAGAACCAGAACATGGGTATTGCCTCCAAATTTTAAATTTATTCATACAAAAGACTTGTTTTTTGGTACCAAACCTTATTCTAAAACTTCACTGACCAACATTCTTCTGTTTTCAACTCACAACAATGTTAAACTCAATGAATACCAAAGAAGAAATAAACTGTTCCAGCTAAACTCACTAATTTCTTTCTAAGAGCTTTACATTGATAAAACAAGTGGGGGGGGGATAGTAAGTATCACTGATTCAAACCAAATGAAGGAAAATAAGGTAGTTAAAAAATACCATGGAGAACTGGCGATAACTGTGTACCAATTTTTGATGATTGAAACAACACTGCGGATCACTAAAACTCACTTTAAAATAGCTGATATTCCAGAAAGGATAAAATAGGTTTCAAGCATTTCCTAAGCCAGTGAAGAAGTTTAAGCTATGCACAGCGATGTAACGTTAGATAATGACACTCCGTCATACAGTGGCGGAGCTAGGGGTATTGGTCAGGAGGGGCGAGAATTGTCTGTAGGGGCGCTTTCGACACTATCTAAGCGGAGCGCCACCACTGGTTGGCGCGTAGCGTACAATAATTTTTTGAGTAAAGATACTCCCTAGATCGCCGGAAATGACCCTTTCCGGGCCTGGCTAATTTGCAGATAAACGAAGAATAAATAGGTGCCATCGCCAAATTACACCAACAAAATGTTACAAATGTCAATAAGTAGATGAGAGCGCAATAAAAAAGTTAATAATCGTGAATAAGTAAAAAGTGGTAAAGAGCTGAAAAGGGCGCCAGCAGTCCATTTGAGTCCGTCAGGGGGGGCATCCGCCCCCCCTGACTGTATGGACGCTCCGCTACTGCCGTCATACTAAAAGTTTTAAAGCATGCAGATAACAGGATTGAAGAGTAGTACACCGAAGAAAATGTATTCATTACGATCTTCTCTGCCAATGGCAAATACCACCCGAGTCGCCCTGTTTTGGGGAGATTGAACATATACCAGGAGTTGGTCATGCTAGCCATACTGAACGATCCTCTGGTCAATTAATTAGTTGTGCTGAAGGATGAATCCTAATGGCAGCAGTACTTGGGGTATTTTATGCTATCAAGCCTTAACAAATTAGTAATGCTCTAGTGAATTTGGGGAGGACTTTTTTACTATAGGCGTACATGGAATTCTCTAACTGCTGCTATTAAATCTAAACCATCTAAAGTAACTAGCTAAAAAAGAGAAGTAATTCCTCAGTATTGATACATCGTTTATATTGTATGATATTAATTATTCCTTATTAAGACATTAATTACATTTTCATTTATTGTATTGGCTTTTTAAAGGACTTCCCTCCACATTTATATATTTATTTTTTGTGGAATATCAAATAAATAAACAAACAAACTAAATAAATAAACAAACAAACAAATAGGCAGGCTTGACGCTTACATTTGACAGGGGCTTGACAGGTCATCCCACACCCATTGGAGCAGCATTTATCTTCACTGCTACATCCAGAATCGTCTGAGCAGGCGTTGATGCAGATGCCTACAAAGTTCTCTGGAACAGCTGGACAACTGCCCTGTTTGATAACTGCGGTACGAGAAATTAAAACGAGCCTAGTTAATTGTGTGCAATGTTAGGTCTCCCGCAAACTCAAATGGTTCGGTAAAAGATATAGTTTTATAGCTCTATGATTTTTTTTTTTTATGACGACAAAACGTTGACAACATCTAGGAAGTCTCCTAACTGGAAATGTCAAATCTTTTCATATCAAAGAACCTACAATTTCAATGCTAATACCACTATATAATGTCCTATCAACACATGCTTCAACCCACTCGTACTGACAGTATGAACAGTTCCTAACCTTTATCTCATTCTCATGCTAATACCACTCACTCTACACTATCCTCCTATACCATGCTTCAAAGCACTCGTACTGTTAGTATGAGCATTTCCTAACCTTTATTTGATTCTAATGCTAATACCACTATATACTATCCTCCTATACCATGCTTCAAAGCACTCTTACTGACAGTTCAAACACTTCCTAACCTTTTATCCATTTCCAATCATCCTTCAAGGCACCTCTACTAATAGTAGGAACAGTCTTTTACCTCTATCTGATAGAAACATGCCATTCATACTTTCATTACAAGTGCTTTAAAGCTTGAACTGAAAGACCAATTCACAAACACACTGGTCATCAGCAAACTCTAATTACTAACCTGGTGCTGGCTTAATACAGACATGGCCACACCCATTGCCGCAACATTTCATGTTGTCGGGACAACCGCCGTCGTCATAGCAATCTTGGACGCAGAGACCGATGGTTCCTGGTTCCAATGCGGGGCATGAGCCTTCCTTGATAACTGCAGACCGGACAAAATGATCGGTACATCCATGAATGATTACGATCCACCGCATTAATTTAAGAAGAAGCGATCTTATAGTTTTGTGACCCATCGTAGACAGCTGTTAATTTCCAACTTTCCCTTTTTTTGGTTAAATTAATTTTTCCTTTGCATCACTCTAAGTTTCTTAAAAACACGGCTTGCACCTTTGCAATGTGAAATGATTTTATCAAATTTACGTTTCCTCCTCACTTTTAGCAAGGTTCATTGTTTTGCGTAAAAGCAGAAGTTCCGATCGTCCGATTTTTCCTGCAGCTAAATGCAGCTATCACAAAAATGAACTCTTAATATGGTAGTTTATCTACTTATGCATTGACCGCAAATCCAGAGGTTCAGGTTTATTTACAGACAAAGATGACTTCATCCAGAAATTTGTTTTACATTATAGTGAAATAAAAACTACTCATTGCTTTATCTTGTTTAATAACATACCTTCTTTATAAAGAAGGCAGGAAGTGTTTAATTTTACAGGAGGAAACTGATTATTAATAAACATGCAGTGTTAATGGTGACAATGGAGGAAGCAATTAGTTACTAATTCATTCCAAGGGGTGACAACAGTATCGTGGTAACGTCAATTGAGTTCCACAATAATAAGTTTGAAATGACCAACATGTAATAACATAGATGTAAGAACCTAGATGTAATAATGGAGAATCAATAGGTGATAATCGATACTTCATGATCGATGTATAATAACCAATTTGTAATAACCTAGATGAGACAACCTAAATATTATAATGGATATGTAACAATCAATATGTAATAATCCATACATGTAAGAACAAATATCGTAATATTAATAGCAATATTTCTATGTTTATGAAAGTGTCCATTAATTGTCCATTTAAATGTATATTACTTCAGACCTACTGCATTAGCCGACTTATTCGTGACTGACTTCAGTTGCTGACCAACATACCAAAGTTGCTCACCAACAAACCAAAGTTGCTGACCAACATACCAAAGTTGCTGACCAACATACCAAAGTTGCTGACCAACATGCCAAAACTATAATTATATCAGAGAGCATTTACCTGGTGCTGGAGCAGAGCAGACCATTCCACATCCGTTGGAACAGCATTTCTTGTTTTCTGTGCAGTCGTGGTCAGACGAACACTCGGTCAGGCAAGGTCCAAGGCCGCTGGTGGCAGGACAGGTGCCAGGTTTAGGTTCTTACGGAAAAAATTCAAATAATAAGTTTCTATCCCAAAGATTTCTTGACAAGCTTCTAACACCTTTGAAGAATTTTTCACAAATTCTCCACAATTTTATACAATTTCATACAATTTAATAGTCCTCGACCAATGTTGGAGTGGAAGATATCAAATGGAACGAACCTCACAGAAATGACATGCTGATTGTTTGTATGTTTGTTGTTGTATATTATTTTATTTTCATTTCATTTCTTGGCTTCTCATGTTTGATTTAACAGAGAAAAACCATCGTGAATATGCATCTCCTGTAAGATTGCTGCATATATTAAACTTGACTGAAATGTGCTCCTTTGAAATCATGCCACAATTACTTATTGAAAATGCAGTGATCTCTTAATTCCTATTTTGAAAGAACACAAATACATACCAAACCACATTGGACAGACTGCAAAATTCTCTTTAAACAAACAACAATTTGAGATGTCTTCTCCACTTAAAAAATTCAAACCAACATTTAAACCATCACCAAATATCTCCTGACCCAGAAAAATTGACAAGGCTTTGATAAGAGCAATAGAAGGCAATGTGAGTACCCATTCTGCCAGCTTCTCACCTCCCTCCCCCCCCCCCCCCCCCCCCCCCCCACATGGCTTCCATCTCCTCCATCCTCCATCCTCCCACCCTGACTGTTCCTTCTGACCATGCAGACACTTACCAGGTGTAGGAATAGCAGCATCGATACACACCATACCACAGCCATTGGAACAGCACTTCTTGTCGTCGGGGCAACCAAAGTCACTGGAGCATTCATGTTCGCAGATACCCATCTGGTCCGATTCTACAGCTGGACAGAATCCCGGTTTCACCTCTGTGAAATGTTAAATATGATATCATCATTCAATAAATATCATCATATGCCTTAAATTTGACTCTGTCATTTATTTACATATCTTCATTAATTTGTCATCTGGCAATCCTACCTTCACACGGCTTTTGGTTTCTCACATTCAGAAAGAATGGAAAATATACCAGAGTTGATCAGATTGTTTACAGATATTCAGACCAACCTTTTTATTTCAAAGCTTTACATCAGAGGTCATCAATTGGCGACCTGCTGAACCAAGACTGTCCTGCAAAGTTAGATCTTAATCCAACCCATGGATAAAAAATCTTGGACTAATCAAGAACAAGACCCCTAAGATAGATGAGAAACCCCTCTAAGATAGATGAGATACCCCTCAACTTCCCTCTATGTTGTCTGGCATCTATTATTGATATTCAGCCTTAGCAAGAACACACAGCTTGCATCTATTATTAATCTTCAGCCTTAGCAAGAACACACAGCTTCAGTCCTTGAACTCTCCTGTCATTTGCCCCCTCTTTACTTTTAACCGGAATAATATAACCATTTGTCGAGAAATACTCAATATATGATAATGCACCTGCTCATAAAATGACTGCCTTTTTTTTTTTGGTTGGGTGGTGAGGGGGAGGGGTACCTTTTTTTTGGTGGGGTGGTTTAGGGGGAGCTTTTTTTTTGGTGGGGTGTTAAGGGGCTATTTTTCTCTTTTCTTTTTTTTAAAGGATGAGATGATGTTACCTGGCTCTTCTGCAGCTACCATGCAGACGTGTCCACAGCCGTTGGAACAGCATTTCTCGTTAGAATTGCAATCTCTGTCACTGCTGCAGGTCTGAGCACAGATACCCATGCTGCCCTCGGGAAGCAGCTGAATCGGGCAGACGCCAGGATGGACAGCTGAAGAATAAAATGTGAAAAGGGAAACATATGAATCTCTTGAGTCCCTTAAGCATGTAGTAGTTATAGTATAGATTGTGGTAAGCTGATCTGTCCCATTAACAAGTCGGTTGAAAATGGAGTACTCAAAGAAGTGTACTCAAATGAGAGTACAAAATGAAAGGACTAGAAAGAGTACCAAAAAGTGATGGGGTGGTGGTGGGGTGGGGTGGGTGGGGTGGGGATTGGTGTGGGGGTGGGGGTAGAACTAGAGAGCCCAGTAAACAGAACACGAAAGCAGATTTAGCAAAGAGAATTGCAGTGAAAATTTTCACAGTAGCCAGGGGGGGGCAGGGGATTGATCTAGGGGGAGGTGGGATGGTGTTGATAGTAATTGCATCGATTATTCAATGTTTCCATGGTAGCACGTAGCTAACATATTAGAATACAATACAATATTTATGCTAATATATTACTCTCTTTTGGCTTGATACTGACCTGGTGGTTCGTAACATTCGCATCGTTCACAACCGTTTTGATCTCTCTGGAATCTAAACGGACAGTCCAAGCTGCATTCCACTGGCTCGCACACGACTGAAAAGTTCAAAGGAATTTTAAATTTGAGACTAGTACGCTAAACGAAATGTCCTCCTCATGTAAATATCGTACATGAAAAGAGTTTATGCGAATAGGTAGAAAACCGATGTGAAATATAAACGACACAACGACGACGACAGCAAAATATAAAAGTGACATCAGAGAATACGTTGGAATATGTTGAAAATCACAATTTTTTGGGCATTTATTTCATGCCCTAACAATGACAAACATCAAGTACTGGATTCAAGATGACCTGGAGTGGGGGTGGTGTTAGGGGTGGATGGTAGGTTTAGGGAGGTGTGAAACTTACCTGGTTGGATACAAGTACAGATTCTGCAGCCATCATGATCCATGTCATAACCGTGTTCACACCACAAGTTACAGAACATTTCTGGGCACTCGGCTGAAATTATCAAAACAAACAAAAACATCACAGTATGATTAGAGAGATATGCTTTCTGGATTTTATTCTGTCAGAAAAAAATAAATCAATTACAGGGGGATCATCCATCAATAGGAGTACAAAATGGGATTAGGTGTACCCAAAGTCCTTAATATCGTGTTGGGGCCGGGGAAACTCCATATACAGCCACATTCCTAAACTCCACTAAAGGGTATACTATCAACCCAAGCAAAATTACATTTGACAAAACAGCCTCTTTGAGTTATTTGGCACACTCCAGAAATCTTTCTAAAAATATGAATCAGATGGTGACAATTGCTATAGTTCCGGTAGATGCAGGTGTGTCATCTACGTGTCTCCTGTCAACTTCCTAACTTATGTGCAAATTATCGAAAATTTGGTTTCCATGGTTTCCATCACATTTACTCCATTCAAATACAGTAAATATGATAAAACATTGTTTTCTATACAGACAGATATTTACATTACAGTCTCACATAAGAGGAACCCAAAAAGAAGCTCTGTTGCAGAGCATGTGATGAAGAGCCCCCCCCCCCCCCCCTTAGACAGCAGATAGTGTCAAGGTGTGGGCACTGCTAGTACGAGTAACTTACTTGGTTGTTCCAAGCAGAAGCAAGTCTTGCAACCATGTTCATCCAGCTTGAAGCCATGTTCGCAGGCTATGAGACAATACATATCCGGACAATCCACTATATAGAAACAAAACAACAGCAGAGAATTAATAAAACAACAGAGAATTAATGAAAAAGTTTGATTTTAATGTGCCGGCTGGTAGAGGTCAAATTGTCGCTATCTGTCCAGCAATTCATGACACGAAATTCATTCAGGAATTTCCTTTTTACCACCACGGTACTGAATAACTCAGAAAACCATACAAATAACTTCAAAATGTCACCAATTCTAGAATTTTAGCATGTTTAAACAGTTCCCTGGAAAAGTTTCTACCCCGGCCTCCTTCTTAGATACTGAGTTTTAAATTAGATGGGAGAAGAAGTCTCAGAGAGGTAACATACTCTGCAGAATACATGTACAGTAAAATTAAGTTTGAAAACATCTGATCATGTGTGGTCTCTCTAGGATATTATTAAAGAGGTCAATACAGATTAACTGTAATACCAATGTGTAACTATACCGATGTATGTCATACACCAAAGACTGCACCCTGTCCTCCCCCTCCCTATCCCTGCCATACCCCCCTCTGGCCTTACCTTTTTCCTTGCACACACAGGTGTTACAGCCATCATCATCCACCTCGTAGCCATGCTCACAGAACATCATGCACATAACCTCTGGACAGATGGCTGCAAAGCAAAAACAAAATTATGTTTTCTAACTAATAAGTTGTACATATTTTCACCCTTATTCCAATGTTACCATAAAAACCATTAATAGCCCATAGCTGTGATTTGTTTCACCACACAGCGGCCAATACTGTTCTGGTCCTTCCAGTTCTAAATTGCCCTTACAGCATCAACTAACGATGGCTGTTTACACCATCAACTAACGATGGCTGTTTACACCATCAACTAACGATGGCTGTTTACGAATGATGCTTTGAGATATAAATGATTTGTTTCACCATACCATTTATGTCCTTCCAGTTCTTAATCAACAAAAACTCACCTGGAACGTCAACAGCGGCCAGACAAGCGTGTCCGCATCCATTGGAGCAGCATTTCTCATCAGAGGAGCAGTCTTCATCACCAGAGCACATTTCAGCACAGATACCAAAACCACCCTCAGGTAGGAAGTTAACAGGGCAACTGCCGGGGTGTTGGACTAAATAAAACATCATGAAATTCATGCTCATGTAAGTTATTCCTTATATAACATAATAATGTAGTTAACATTTCAAGAATTACCCCATGAAGAACTGACCTGTCTTTTCATTATTCACCAGTTGTACCTAGTTTTTTTTTTACTACGTTTAGGGTTCTATTTATTATCGTTTAGTATTGGGTGTTTATAACTATCTGTTTTAGGCTTTTACAATAATTGTGTTACTGTACTATAGTTTCTCATACTTATTTAAACATTGACTATGATTTAATCTATTTGACTATTAGTACTCTTGCATAGAACAACAACAACTATGATTTAATCTATTT